>OY755209.1:19863486-20125790 GCA_963576765.1 Draba incana
GCCGTCGCAAACAATGGGTTAGTTGCGATAATTTTGTGAGGGAACTCTCGCAATAATGTCGCAAATTTTGAAATCCTAAACCCTAACTTATAAATTATTTACCCGGTTTAAATATGACCGAATTGATATATAATTTTTTTTGTATCAATCTCAAATTAATAGGAATATTGCCAAAACACCAAGGTTTAGGGTTTCGCAATTTGTGACGCTTGTGTGAGGGTTATGTCGCAAAACCGTCGCAAAGTATATAATTTGCAATCAATACTAATAATCGAAGAGTATAAAAAAATGTTTGGGCAAAATTAGACATTTAATTACTCCAATTGCCACTCAAAAATCAACTTTCTAAAAACATTTCTGAAATTTAGAAGGGCAATTTCGGAAGGAAATGTGCAGGATCCAATTTCATATCCAGTTCAAAACGGATAAACATGAGGATCTTTTATTCTTAATTTGATTGGTCATAATCTCTTGACCCGGATCTTTGTGGGTTATAACAATAAATACACAATAATATTTTAAGAAATTGTTATCTTTTAGTTTATGGCAAATTATTGAAACGTTGAATCAATTTAATTATTTTCCATATGCATTTGAGTAGAACTTGCCAAATTTTTACAAAATCTTACGAATAAGTGCTCCCATAATTTTAGCAACTAAATTATTCTCTTATTTTCAAAGATTTTCCCATTCATTGCGGCTACCCTAAATGTTAATTTTTCTTTCATTCCCTATATTAGACACATATTTGTCGACACCTCAAACACAAAACATCACTTTACCAATTTTTTTTTTTTTTTGGCATCCATACATTTACAATGTTGTTATCTTATTTGCAATTTTTAATTTACCATGGTTGAAAACTTTTTTTTTTTTGTTTTTTTCTCATTTAGCAGGTTATTATGTGTTCGATCTCCGTGAATGAGTTTTCTCCATCGGTATGCGATTCTTTAAGATTTATGATTTTTTTTTGCGTTTGTTATGGAATTCAAAATCCATATTATCATCTATATTGTTTCACTGGAATTGAAAAGATATAAATTGGTTTAAGATTGGCTGTTTGATCTAACTTTTTTTTATCTTATTGTGCTTCCATCCTGCTTCCTCTCTTACTGTTTTAATTTTTGAATAGTCTTTTATATGATTCTCATGAACATTTCCGTAATTGAATTCGAACTCATATATATCGAGCCTTTGTTTTGCAGGTACACATTTACTTAATTACTTTTTTGAAGACGAAGAAACTATATCGGAAAAGTGTTATGGTGTTATTAATAAAGTTTCTTTGCATTTTTGTATATATGTTTATTTATTTGACTCAGAATCTTATTTAGCAATTGTTTGTCTTTGTCTTGCATGTGTTTTTGTACTTAAACAAGATCCGGAGAATGAGGAAGCAGAGGAGCAAGTGGTGGTTGATGACGTGGGGACGGCGACGGTATTGATTTTGTTCGGTTTACCGGTGAAAATGGAGTGTAAGAAAGTAGCTAGACGACCACCTGGAGAATCGGCGGAGGAGCAAGTGGTGGTTTTATCGTCGGAGTTGTTATTAGTAGCAAATATTGAATGATATATTTGGTCGAGAAGAATGGAGGAGAATGAAGGATGACGATTTTTTAAGAGATTGGATTCGATTTATGAGCTTTTTGTGTTGTAAATGCCGATTTTTTAGTGATGCATTAGTAAAAATCTTCGGAAAAAATTAATAGTTAATGAATTTTGATGTATAAAAAGAATAATTAATGAATTAAATTAGAAAATTTAAAATCATACATTTGTCATTAATGAAAGAAAATTTGTTTTTAAAAAAATGACGTTAGATTTTGATAGATACTAAAAAGCGGTTTTGCTATCTAAAATGAATAATTAATGAATAAATTAATAGTGTTGAAAATTATAAGATGGATTTGTGTTGAAGTTATAGTGATAAAATTATGACGTTATGATAGTCACAAACAATGATGATTTTAAAATATTTTTTTTTAGTACTAGGCGAAAATTGTATTATACATATATTTTTCTAAGGTTACGATCCTTGAGATTATATGAATTTATTTAAATATCCATGTATAACTCATAGTATTATCTACAAAGCTAATAGCTAATCATCATTTTGGTTTCTTTTTTATTTTAAAAAGGTTTATACGTTCACGTCCCATTTCTCTTCTCCGTATACAAATGATGATTTTGATCATTTCAACACAAAAATTCTCTGAAATATTCTCACAAAAATGGAAAGCCCTTTAATCACATTAATTTACCTAAAGAATCGCATTAAAAGTAAAGATTCGAAATCTTTGTTATAATATGCAATCTAACAAATTAACGTTTAGTTATAGATTTTTCGGGAAATGCAATCATCAAAACTTTCAAATTTTAGGAAACTGATACAATAATATATGAATCTTTTGTTTAGCAAAAAAAAAAAAAATGAATCTTTGACAAAAAAAAAATTGTTTAACAAATATTTACTAATGAAATGTGTAATACCCTATCCTAGACCTCTCAAGATTAATGGGCCAAAACCCGGTCTGTTAAGGTCTCATAAGCCCAACTCACCCTCAAGGAAAATCAATGTACAAATAAAGAAAATGAAAAAGACAAAGAGGAAGTTCAACTTCTGAGAATCAAAGATTGGACATTCATGATTCTAATGATGTGCCTCTGAAACGCAGTTTGGCAGAGTTTTTCAAGATTTGACTAATACACCGCGTAAAAAGTCAAGCGATTCAGAATATAAATATTTGGCTACTCCAGGTAAAAATACACAATAGTTCAACAGAAGCATTATTGGGATGTTCCACTTTTCACAGACACCATATTAGAATTGCGTTGTAATTTTAACAATACTTCTGACTTCGGTTTGAGCAGGTCTTATATATCATCTTTAATGTATTTGTACTTAGGGCATGTCACAAGAGTGGATGGGTCTCTCAAACATGCTCAAACCCAAGTCAGAAATAGTTGTAAAATTATAGATCTTTTGGTTTTTTTTTTTTTGGGACAAATATTACATTTTTAATTGAGTGTACCGCAAGTAACATTATTGTCTCATTAACACGCTCATAGAAGCGAATAATGGGGACAAGTTTAGGAGGTCCAAAAGACTGGCTGTTAGGAAGTGTAATTTTGAAGATCAATCTCCAAGTCATGTATCTAGAATAATTATACAAGGTAACAAAAATGTTAAAACTTGATGACTATTAATTTCACGACTATATACATAAAAATAAAATAAATAGTATTACCTTATGTACATAAAATTGAATTTTGTAGGTACGCCATGTAGTAATATAACTCCAAGTTATTCCAGATCAGAATAATATGCATCAAGTAGCAAATTAGTGCAGGCCAGAGACTTAGAATTTCGTAAGTTTGTGCAACAACTTAATACTTAAATTCAAGCAGGAGGTCAAATTTAGTGTATTTTAAATAGTAACATACGCATTAAAATTTAACACATTATTTTACACTGACACCAATTAACTACAGTTTTAAAGAAGTTCAAATACAAGAAGACTCATTTTTTATCACCCTATTTAGTAAAAAGGTAAATGGTTCCAATGCCGACTTAATCGACATATTATATGGAATTACTGGATTCCTTGTTACAGGTAAATTTTGTGTGATTAAAAACTCTTTATCCAGTAAATTTTTGGTATTTGTTGATAATATTAAAGATAAAAATTTATGAACTTTTTTACAGTGAGTCAAATTGACACCAGATTTACAGAAGTTCAAGTCCAAGAAGATGATTCATTTAGGACACTGTGTACTAAAAATGTCAGATTACAGCATGCTGGCTTAACTGATCGATCAGATGGAGATAATTTTACCCCCGTTCCTGGTAATTCAAATTACTTATATTAAAGCAAACTACATATATACTATAACTAATACGAAGTTTTGTATGTATGTTTTAGTTGAGGTAGAAGAGGGAGAGGATGATATGATATACACTGATGAAGATATTGTCGATGGATAATCTGATAATGAAGACGAAAATGATGGTATTACATATGAAGTTCTAGCAAGTGTAAATTGTATCAACTCAAATGCAAATAAGTTAGAGGAGGGATGTTCGCATTCAGAAAATCATTCTAAAAGTGGTATAATCTTCATACTCATGTACTCTACCATAATTTAGGGAGTCAATTGTATTATAACTACATTTTCTTTATACACATTTATTTAATTGTTTCAGAATACCTTGATCATGATGATTCAAATTTTGCATGTGAATATTGTAAAGCTATTTTTTTTGTTCGGGGAGCGCTTAAACAAACGTAATAAACACAAGAAACCGGTCTACTCAGACGGTTGTTTACAGGGACAAGTGAGGCTCCCTGCACTTAAAGATTGGCCACAACTATTACATGTTCTCCTTACACATGATGATCCACTCAGCAAACATTTTAGAGAAAATATAAGGGCGTACAACATGATATTTTCATTTACATCGCTTGGAGGGAAGGTACAGGAATGTGTTGCTCCTGGAAGAGGTCCTCAAATGTTTACTATTCACGGCAAAAATTATCACAAGATAAAAGATTTAGTTTGTGAACCGGGTGAAGTTCCCAAATTTTCTCAAATGTATATTGTTGATACAGACAAGGAAGTGCTTTATCGACAGCAGGCTATGAGATGTTTTAATCATAACAAAATTTTACATAATAATATAGGATTATTGTCACATTATAATGAACGTTTATATTAGTATTATTGTGTGAAATTTTTTTTTTGTTCATTGCAGTCATGGAAAGTCAGCTGAAAAGTACAAAAATAAGCCACATTTGAAAGAGGAAATCATCAAAAATATCACAAAAATGCTAGATGAGTTGAACCCTTATGTGAAGCAGTTCAGGTGCACAAGGGACGGGTATAAGATGAAGCCTGATGAAACTTTCCATATGAGAATTGTGAGTAATCGTATAAAGGACGGACGGACCTATGGTGACCCAACGGCGTCTGAAGTTGCTGACATCATACCTAGAGATTTTCAAATGGAAATGCCAACACGCGATATTATACATCACGAAAAATCACGACAGTACCAGAGGATAAGTGAGGTTCATATTTCCTATCTTGCTTTGAAATATCCTCTTTTATTTCCTAGAGGAACAGATGGTTTTACAACATGCATTGTCAAAGGAGACCCGATGAATAAGAAAACAATAAGTACGAGACAATTTTTTGCTTATCAAATACAAGAAAGATCAAACAAGTCTGAGCTCCTATTATATTGTAGAAGGCTCTTCCAACAGTTTTTGGTTGATTCATTCACAAACCGGCTTTCATATTTGAGGAATAACAATTCAAGTATTAGAGCTGCAAATTACGATTCAGTTGTTGAGGCATCAGACAAAGGTAACACTGACCTGAATGATCAAGGGAAAGCCTGTTATCTCCCAGCCACTTTCGTAGGTGGACCAAGGTACATGAGAAATATGTATCTAGATGCAATGTCCGTATGTAAGATATATGGATTTCCGGATTTATTCATCACTTTTACATGCAATTCGAAGTGGCCTGAGATCACTAGATCCTGCGAGAAACGTGGTTTGAAATCTGAAGACAGGCCATAAGTTATTTGCAGGATCTTTAAAATGAAAATGGACTCACTTATGGAGGATCTTACAAAAAACGTATCTTTAGGAAGACCATATATTGTAGTTATTGTTTATATCCCATATTGTTGCAAAGTTATATTTTGATAACGTCCATATACTCTATAACTTATGTGTTTTCATTTTTTTGTAAAGCAATGTATACTATTGAATTCCAGAAGTGAGGTCTCCTGCATGCTCACATATTGATATGGATGGAACCCAAATATAAAATTAGTAGGCCCGAAGATATTGACAATATCATTTCTTCTGAAATTCCAGATCAACATCGAGACCCGGAGCTTTATGAAATTGTCAAGGAGGGCATGATTCATGGTCCATGCGGAAAAGGTAACAAGAATGCTCCATGTATGGAAGATAAAGAATGTTCTAAATTTTTTCCCAAAAAAATTATTAACGAGACGGTAATCAACGAAGATGGTTTTCCACTTTACCTTAGAAGGAACTTAGGGCGTTCTGTGGAGAAAAATAAGAAAGACATAAATAATAGATATGTTATTCCATATAACAAGTATATATTGTTGCGTTATAGAGCTCATATAAATGTCGAATGGTGCAACCAAACTGGGTCTGTTAAGTACTTATTTAAGTATATTATGAAAGGGCCAGATCGTGTTTCAATTGTTATTGGGAGTGGTTCCGAAGCTAATCCTGAAGACATCGATGATCCTATTGGAAAAACTTGGAACCACTCCAAATAACAATCGAAACACGATCTGGCCCTTTCATAATATACTTAAATAAGTACTTAACAGACCCAGTTTGGTTGCACCATTCGACATTTATATGAGCTCTATAACGCAACAATATAAGAGGAACGAGATTAAAGACTTGGAAAGACTGCATGTACTATTATCATTTCAAGTAGGGTATTTTGAATTAAGGTTTAGTGATTTAACTTCTATTAAAATATCTTTTATAGTTGTGTCTCTGCATGTGAAGCTGCATGGAGGATACTGAAATATTCAATACATAACCGACCCGTATCGGTTCAGAGGTTATCGTTTCACTAATAGGGCAAATAATTCATATATTTTAAAGGTGATGACGAAATTCAAAAGGTTATGGAACGTCAAGAACTACTTGGTTCTATGCTTTTAGCTTGGTTTGAGTTGAATCATACTAATGATTTAGCCAGACAAAAGACTTACGAAGAGATTCAAGAGTTTTTTTATTTATAACTCTAAAGAGAGACAATTCAAGCAAAGAAAACGAAGAGCACGCACTCTAGGAAGGATAAACTATGTTCCACGGAGGTTCGAAGATGGTTATTATATGAGAGTACTCCTGAATTACCAGCAAGGACCTACAAGTTTCAAAGAATTTAGAACTGTTGAAGGCACTATTTGCGCCTCATACAAGGAAGCATGTGAGAAATTAGGTCTATTGGATGATGAACAGGAGTATATTGATGATCTACAAGCATGTGGGCTCACGCTGGATATCTTCGTAATGCTTTTGTTATCATGCTTGAATTAGGTAGTTTAACAAAACCAGAGATTGTGTGGGAAAATACTTGGGATTTATTATCAGACGACATTCAAATGATAAAACGAGAGGAATGGCATCGTCAAGGTAATCTCTCAAAATCCAACACCTTATATCATTGTTGGTATATATTATTAAATTGTAAACTAATGTTACATCGTATATAATCCTTGCAGATTTAATATTGAATGATGATGATAAGAAGTCTTATGCACTCCAAGAGATTGATAAGCTCATGAGAAGTAGAGGTAGCTCATTAGGATTCTACAGCTCTATGCCTTCATTGCCAGACAATCTTGAAGATAGATGAAATGCATTGATTGAAGATAAAAAAAGGTATAACCGTGAAGAGCACATGGAAAATAATGCAAAATGGATAAAACAGATGACTCCGGAACAGAAAAAGATATATGATGGTATCCTTTCAGCCATGGATAATGAAGGAGGACGTGTATTTTTTTGTAAACGGATTTGGCGGCACTGGTAAAAAATTCCTCGGAGAAGTCTATCTGCTAATGTGAGATTCAAAGGTAACATTGTAATTAATGTTGTGTTTAGCGGTATTGCATCTCTATTGTTACCAGGTGGGAGGACAGCTCATTCTCGGTTTGGTATACCAATCACCCCCGATGAGTTTAGTACATGTTTAACACTAAAAGGATCTGATCAAGCAAAGTTGATACAAGAAGCACAACTTATTATATGGGATGAAACACCAATGATAAGCAGATATTGTTTTGAATCTCTCGATCGAAACCTGAATGACATCTGCGGACGTGTAGAGGGCAAGTTGTTTGGAGGCAAAACCGTTGTGTTTGGAGGGAGTTTCAGACAGATTTTACCTGTCATAAATGGTGGTACTAGGACAGAAGTAGTTATGTCTACAATCAATTCATCTTACATTTAGGAGTATTGCACAATGTACAATCTCACCAAAAATATGGGGCTGCGGAAGAATACTCTTCCTCCATATGAAGCAAATGATGCTAAAGAATTTTCAAATTGGATATTAAAAGTTGGTAATTGGAAACTTGCTGAGCCTAATGACGGGGAGGCCCTCATAGACATACCAGAAGAGTTTCTTATTAGTCATAAAGATGATCATATTCAATCAATCATCAGAGAGGTTTATGGAGATCCACGGCTGTTACACGAGAAAACCCTACCAGATGATGAGTTCTACCAATCCAGAGCCATTTTATGTCCAACCAATGACGATGTCGATATCATAAATGAGCATATGCTTGATATCTGGAAGGTTAATACCTATTTAGATTATCATTTTTTCATTGTGAATTTAAAATTGTATGTTCAACCATATTCTAACTTAATTTTATGAAAATTATATAACAGGTGAGGAAAGAGTATTTTTAAATTATGATTCCTTAGATCCTTCTGACACAAGTTCTCCCAACAATCCTCTTTTTACTCCAGACTTTTTGAACAGTGTTAAGGTGGCTGGAATGCCAAGTCATAATTTGAGATTGAAAGTTAGGTGTCCGTTTATGTTGGCAAGGAACATAGATCCGAAAGAAGGTTTGATGAATGGGACAAGGCTACAGATTACAAAAATGGTTGAGTTCATTGTTGAAGTTGTGGTCATAACAGGAGATAAAGTTGGGGAGATTGTTCATATTCCAAGGCTATTAATAACACCATCGGATATCAAGCTTCCTTTCAAAATGCGTAGAAGACAGTTGCCTCTACGAGTTGCGTATGCTATCACGATAAACAAAAGTCAGGGACAATCTTTGGACAAGGTTGGTCTCTATTTGCCGATGTCGTATTTTTCACATGGACAACTACATCTAAGAAATGATTGAAGGTCTTAATCTTAGACAAAAATAGAAAATCACATAAGAAAACGATGAATGTTGTATATAAAGAGGTGTTCGCCAAAATGCAGTTAAAATTTTAACAGGTATGAAACTAATATTCATGTTATTCACTAATTATTTCTTTCGATTGTATTGCCATTCGCTAATTTAAAAATGGTCATTTTTTACAGTTTTGATTTTTCTTGGGCGTAACGGATGAAGAAGATTCAACCTGTAACAAATGTGATATTACTTTCAATCCCATTCGAAACTGTTAGGGTTTGAAATTGTGTATTCTAATATTAAGCACTTTTGCTATTAGACAATGGTTAATAATAACTCTTTGTTTTGTGTTTGATTGGTCAGAATATTCACTTTCATCTCATGGATTTCTTAAATAAATCGATATATTAATTTCTATTAGTGCATGTAACATAAGAACCTAATATTCGGCCTTTATTGTATTCATATTAGTACTTTTAGTAGTCGTTTATATTTGTTTTTGTACTTTTAGTTGCAGAACCTAATATTAGCTTTTTTAATTTCTCTCTATAATTCTTCTTCCTCAAACTTTTTATTTGATCGGAAATCTATGCTTATTTACACCATTTTAGTTATTAACTTTGTTATCAATTTTCGTTTATTCAGAGAATATAAGAAATTTAGTTACCATATATAAAATATAATCTTTCTATAACGAATATTTTCAAAAGATATGAAATTTATATATTTTGTATTAGTGAAATACCAGATGTTGTGAAAATATACTCCCTCTGTTTTTGAAAGAATGATGTTTTGGGTTTTTCACACATTAAGACACAATAAATATTTGTGTCAACTAGTTATTTATTTTTACTTTTGACTTACTTTTTTGTACTTTTCTCTTTTTAGTTGATTAAAAAACTATTTAATCACTTTGTAAAACGTAAAAGCATGAAGTAAAGTGTAGAAAATCAATCTTTCAAAAACAAGGAAAAAATCCAAAACATCAATCTTTTAAAAACAGAGGGAGTATATCTATGCATTCACTGAAAACAAAGTTAGATATCCATGAAATCAAAAATTAATAGTATTGAAACCTATTTGCATACGAAGAATAATAAAATGTTAATTACGAATTTAATGTATAAGATTTGTTAAAAGATTGGCAAAGAGTAATAAACTTCATGTATAAGATTTTTAATATTAGAATATGGTTTTTTTTAATAATAATTCGTACAGAATAACCGAGTATATTCGTTTTGCATTTAGGTTCCTCAAACGTTTATACATTCTAAGAGTTGGGCCAACTCAAATGAATTTGAAAAAAATTAATATGATTAATAGGCTAATTTAACAAATTCATCCAAAGTCTAACCTAACCTCTTACACCAAATGCAATTGTTATATATTTACCTAGCACCCACCGTGATCATACCTCCATCAAAAAGTATTTTCATGTATGGTGTACTTTGTTACATTTTAGTTTCTTTATCTCTGTTTGCATTGGTTTATAAGGTTATGTTCACATTGATAATCATCACGCGTGCAAGATCATACAACAAAATCACCTATAGTCGCCTACGTACCCAATATGTATGTAATACTATTCCGATTAGGCTTTTGTGCTATATGTAAGTTTTTTAATTTTGTTGAAATTAGCTTTCCTAACATCTCAGGATTCGATTACCAACAAAACTGGGATAATGACATATTCCAAATTTATACAGTTGGAGTGGTGCAACCAACATAGTTCTATAAATTACCTCTTCAAACACATCAACAATGGATCAGAACAAAGGATGATGACCCAAAGAGAGGATGCCAATGTGAAGCCCATTCATGCAGTCAACACATTACAAGAAAGGAAAGCACAAGTTCAAAATGATATGTATATCTAAAAATTATTTTATTAATTATGATTCAAGGGGATGTGTAGACCTAAAAAAATATTGATAACGAAGAAGTTCATTAAGGAATATATTTTTTTGTATTTTAAGATTTTTTTAATATTGTTGGAGAAAATTCAATAGATTATATATATGATATATTCGGTATTAACAAATAATCTTTCCGATCAGTTAATATTTCATCAGAAATTAAAAGAAATTAATTACTAAAAATCTCATTACTATAAACGAAGTAAAATGATATTGTGTTTCCTTTTCATGACTTTTTAGATACTCAAGTTTGATTAGATATTTGTCATGCATTAGTCTCGGTCACGGTCTGACTATTTTACTTTAACAATATCATCGATATATCATTGATTATTATTCCCACAAAATCTCTTATCTTTGAAAAAATGGATTCCAGTGTTGCTATTGAATCTTGCGATTCAAATCCTTCACAGTTCCGTTCAAAAGCTTCCAAGAGATGTGGCTCGGTTCCTAAAAGAAAAGTCAATCGTTATGTATCCCATTCTTCTGTCTTTCAACCAAAAGGTTTAACACTTCCTTTGATTTTGCATGTTGATCGTCAAGATGATCCACCAAATAAATCAGAAGTTTTCGTCACTAAGGTAAGTTTTCGTAAACTTGGAGTAGGTGTTTAAGTATAGTTAAGGAATTAATTTTGTTTGGTATCTTTAAAATATTATTCTTTATAGATCGTTGAAAAATATTATCGTGTCTTGGCCTCTCATAAGAGGATAAGGAAGGAAAAAGAAAAACTATAGTCAAGCAGAGGATAATCAAGAAGAAAATACGATGTTTGGAATCTAAACCTGAGGATTGGATTCATTTGGGTTTTAAAAAAATTGCTCATATTCCAGAAATAATCTCTTATGTTTTTAATAAGAACTTTGAAGGTTCCTCTCAATCATCTACGAATGAAAGTGAATTTCTCAATCGTCTTGCCCAACAATACCCTCATACAGTCTTAAAGTTTATTAATCTGCATGAAGCTATGAGTTGTATTGAGGTAATAATTTGTTTAATTTTCTTTCTTTGTATTATATAATAGGGTGTAGTTTAATACTATAATCTTTTTTTTTACAGGACAAAGATTCAAGTTCTGAAGAAATTTTGGATTGATTGTTGAAGTTTATATTTGTAGTTACTTGAACACTTTTCTAATTTCCGCATGTTATTGTAATAAAAAATTTAAGTTTATATCAAGTGAATTATTGAAATATGTTGATCAAACTTCTTTTTCACTACGCAATTCACTAATTACATAATATTTTGTTTATTCTTTAGTATATATACACAAAATTTTGTTCGAAAGTATTCTTGAACAACTACAAAAGAGCATCAAATATGTTGAAAATTATACCACTTTCTTAAGTGAACCATTTCTGTTTGATTGGATGTTTGAATGACAACACTTTATTGTCTTGGCAAATGATTATTTATTTCCTTTAACATGTGTAGAGCATATAAAAATAAGATCTTGCAAATAAAAATTCTCATTTCAGTAAAACACATAAATTATCCAAACATTAATCCTTCAATTTTTGTTCTACACAAATAGATCCAACGATATTATGCCAATTGAAAGAAGAATTTTTAACATAAGCAAATGAGTACTTAGAGAAAATGGGGAAAAATCGATAAATCGAAGATGAAGAATTCAAGTTCCTTTGGGAAAGATTTCTAAAGCTCAATGACCAAAAGTTCTCTTATAAAAATCTTATGGGAAAAGTAAAGATCATTGAAGATGCAATGGAGATGATGAAGGATAAGAAACAAAGAAGCTAATTAAGGAATAGATTTTTTTTTACCATTTTAATGTTGTTATAAAAAATTGAATCGATTAATAATATTGATATTTCCTAATTAGCAAACGATCGCAATAATAATTTATCTCTTATCGTAAATGATTTGAAGATTCAAACACTTTTGTATATAATGTTTCCTAAAATGTTTAAGATTCATACATTGTAATACAAACATATTTTTTGGCAACTGAGAGATTTTTTTTTTTGTGCAACTGAAAGGTATTTGTCTATATATGTAAATATTAAATAATTTATCAAGTACTTAATAGGAACTCTTTTGTCAAAGAATATACAGTATATATTGTCTGCTTTTCTGATTTACTTCAGAGTATCAACATTCCCTATAAATTTTAGTATGACTTAAGATTATTTATTACATTGTTGGTTAATTCAGAATATATTTGTTCTTGCCTCTTTACACGATACGTTTGACTATGTAAATGGTGTAGATAGTTACGGATACTAAATGTGAGTTGATAAGCCATATTTATTGACAGTGACATTAATTCAGATTTGTAGTTAGGAAAGTATAGCCCGTTAATAACAATGCGGAATCGTAGATATAAGTACAAACCAAAGGTAAGCCAACTATATTTCACCATCTCTTAGTTTTGTATATGTTCTTTATCTCTACCAATTGTTTTCTCTTTTTAGTTTAGTGATAACGATGTCTGAGACTTCTAATGACTCCATAAACAATTCTATTGTTTATTTTAGAAGTAGTGGTTTGAATGTACGGATGCTCTTAACAATGAGTGCACAACATTGTGAACACTCTCAAGCTTAGTTATGTAATGTTGTTATTGTCGTGTTATTGTTAATTAATGTTTTGATTTTTGTTCTTAATTCCCTATAGTTGATTCAAAAGTATCTAAAAGCGTGTAGGACGTACGACGACACTATGTTTTGAACTTTATGTATTTAGTTTCTTTTGTTTTTGCTTTTGTGAAACTTTGATATGTAGTTATTGTAAGAAACTTTTTTCTCATTACCATCATCCTATTTCTTACGTACTCTTTTGTACTGAACCTAATATTACAAACCGAGTCCTATACTTTCCAAATAAAAATACTATGTTCCCGTGCTTTCGTGGACCGGTTACTACATTTTCGAAATACAATTACTTGAAGCCGAGTCCTATACTTTCCAAATTTGTTCCCCTAACTCAGTGAACCGATTACTACATTGTGAAATACAATTACTACAATCTACCCTCCGTTCCCTTCTTTTTCAAACTAAATCATACATGTTCCATATACCGCTAATATATTGTCCTGCGTCCGTTGACCATTTCCTACATTTTTCCTCATTCACTTAATGCACACCGATTAATATATTTTCCGAATATAATCAATAATAACAACCAATTCAAATATTTACTTTATACTATACACAACACAATAAACCAACTAATTATTTAACAACCCGCCGTTCGGGGACCGAACGGTTAATCCCCCTAGTTCCCTATATATGCAATTCCCACTTCCTCGCTCATTCTTCACAGCCCCTCCCTCTCTCTAAAAAAACTCCTTGTCTCTAAGAAAAAATCCCATAACATTCCAATGCATTCACCGACCTTCTAAGGTAATATTCTAATTTTCCTTGTGTTTTATTACTTTTAAATTTTGCAATTGTAGATAATTAATTAGTTAAGTTTGGTATTTAGGAGAATTAGATAATTAATTAGTTAAGTTTTAGAACTGCAAATTGAGTTATACTGATAATTTTATTTATAATGTTAGATAAATTTAAATGTTATGAATCAGTAATGTTGATAAGTTTAATTTATTGTAATCATTTAATTTGTTAAAATCATTACTACATTAAAATTGTTAAAATCATTAATAGATCAGATATTTATTTAATATATTGTATTATTAATTTCAAGAAATTTAAAATATATTGTAGATGGTGAAGAACAAGTATAGCCAGTTCATACAGTCTACTGCTAGTCAAGGTAGAGGTATATGTCTTTCACGACCAGGACAGCGTACACATCCCACAAACGCCTCTACTTTCGGCTTTGGTTCCGGAGTTCCTGAGTCACAGCCGACACCACCTCCCGAGGCAATCCCGTCATGGGATGATATGACCCTTGACCAACTTCTCGTTAGTCCCGGAAGGGAGGTTCTTCCCCATTTAGAACCTAACCCGACCGGCAATGCTCTTTGGTAATTAAATTTTTTTACAGAAGTTTAATTTAATTTTATTTACTAATTATTAATATATTTACACATAATTTTTTATATATATATTTTTCCGGTTTTTCAAAAATTCAGTCGGTAAGGATATTAGAAAAAATCATGGAGCGGGATTTCAAGACGTACCACATGAGTTGGAAGTATGTTCCCATGGACGTGAGGGATCGGTGGTACAAATAATTCGCGGTAACTTGTTTTTTTTTAACTTATATTTGTTTTTAAAATTTTAAACTTTTTAACTTATGTTTATATTTCTTTTTGTAGCAAAAGTACTATTGGGACCCCGCGATCAATGGTTTTGTTCGCGAGGAATTCGAGGAGAAAGTGAAGAGCCGTCTCAACGACCGCATAGGACGGTGGAAGAAGAAGTGGCAAAAGAATCTGGAACCGAAGATGTGTATGCCAGATTTCTTCGATCCCAATATTTGGGCTGGCCTTGTAGCCTTTTGGGAGTTGAAGACTTCTCAGGAGAAATCTGCCCAGTGTTCGTCTGCTCGACTGACGAATGTTGACGGTGACCATCCGTCAAAGCACTGTTCGGGATAAATTTCTTATGCGCAGCAAGCTATTAACATTGTAAGTTATTTAATTTTGTACATTCGTTTTTTACGATTACAAAAATATAAACTACTAATATGTTTTCATTTTCATGCTGTAGAGAAAGGATCTCCTGTTACGATGCCAGAGGTTTGGGAGAGGACCCTTCGCAAGCGGGACGGGACATGGGTTGATGAACGTGTTCACAAGCTCCACGATGATGTCATTCACCGAGTCGAGGAACTCTCATCCCAGCCTACTCCCGATGATCAACCTACTCAACTGACACCGTTGGCGATCAAGTGTGTCGCGGCACAGGTAAAAACTTAATTTCCATTTAAATTTTATTCACAATTTAAATTTTTTATTATATTATTAATTTAACAAAAATTTTCATTTTATTTTCTAGATGACTCCTCGAAACCGTAAGGGAAAGATGGCATTTACAGGATCAATCCCAACGGATGACCAGGGAATTCTATTTTGTCCCGTTTCCAGATTTGCTTCTGATCCTGATGTAACCAAGAAGCTCCACGAAACGACTGCAATGCTCAGCCAAACGATACAAAAGCTCGGCAAGACGACAAAAAACCTCGGTAAAGCGGTAAAGAAGAACAGACGTTAGAGACTTCCAATTCCATCTACGATAATATGTTCGAGGTGTTAGCGATGACGAACCCTACACTTGCCGACATGTTGATTGCGAAGAAAGAAGCAGCAGCATTGGAGGATGAAGAAGAAAGTGGCACATCGAACCAAGATCAGGATCCGATCGAAGAACAAATTGATTTCAATTCGTAGATTTTTTTCGGTTTTAATTTTATGTAATAAACTTTATTTCCAGTTTTAAATATTATCAGTTTTTATTTAATAATTATTTTAATTTTAATTATTTTTAGTTTGTATTTTTTTTAAAAATCAAATTAATATGCGTCGCAAAAACGTCGCAAATATTAGTCGCAATTCAATCCGCCGCTTAAGCGTCGCAAATCAACTTATGCAATTCCGTCGCAAATGAAACGACGAAATACCGTCGCAAATAAACTGCCGCAATTCCGCCGCAATTAAACCGACGCAATACATTGCAAATGAACCGCCGCAATTCCGTCACAAATTAACCGCCGCAATACTGTCGCAAATTTACCGCCGCAATTCGGTCGCAAATCCTATTGGTCGCAAATCCGTTGCAATTTTGTGGCAGAAAGAAAACCGTCGCAATTCCCTCGCAAATTTTTAAGACGCAAATGCCTCACTAAATTTGCGATGGTTTTTTATTTTGCGACGATTTTTGTTTGCGACAAATTTCTAAAAATCGTCGCAAAACCGTCGCAATTCGGGGTTTGCGACGGTTTTGCGACGATTTACACCCTCGCAAAAGGGGGTGTTTTCTTGTAGTGGCGAGACCCGTAGGGTGTCGATCGACACGATAACTGCACTTGTGTCGCTCGACACCCTCCTTGTGTCGATCGACATGCCTCACAGTGCACCAAAATCGAGTCTCTCCTCTCTCGATCTGATTTTGGTCACTCAAATCGCCAACCTGCACAATAAACATAACGAATACCACCACAATACCACCAAATCACATAGCACACATCAATTACACAATTTCACATGAATCAATCACCAAACACATCACAAACATTCTTTCATTGCCTACAACCATGGTCACAACTCACCTTAGCCTAGAACGAGAAAAACAAACGGAATTGAGATGCAAAGGCACATGAACGCAGCCTCCACAAGGCTTATACAGACTGATCCGAGGCTCTTACGCAACGAACACGAAGAACTACGAGTTTTACACTGCTAAAACCTCTTTGATTCTTCTCTAACGGAACCTCTATGCTCAATCGTTCAACTCTCCTTTTCTTTCTAAGAAATACTCCTCTTTTCTCCCTAACCACGCGGCTACGAGGAACCCCTACAACTTATAAGTGAAACATAGGGTTAACACCCTTAAACCGAGCCAAAAATGTGATTAAAAAGTTAATTTCCCGGTTCTGCAAATATACGTGTCGAGCGATACCAGGACCGTGTCGATCGACACTCCACGATTCGTCGTGTCGATCGACGCACTCACTGTGTCGCTCGACACAAACCCAAAATCAACATCCGGAAGCTTAAGATTTTGTCGAATCAAAAGGAAATTCAGATCGAAAAATCCTCCTCCGGTCTATATCTCTCTGACGAAGTTTCAAGATCTCGTTCAGTATTAGTGTACCTAATCCTTTCTCTACTACTACCGGAGCAAGATGTAACAAAAACCAAAATCATCGGTGATAAAGCAATAGAGAAATCTCAAAAAAGTGAACAAATTCCGGGCAAACATGCCTTCTCAAGATTTGCCTCTATTCTTTTTCGAAATTCCTAACAACATAACTCTCAAGAACATAATAGACACGTTATCTAACTCTAAAGACCCTTCGAAGGGATATAACGATTTATGCTAAAAGTTAATTGAGAATCATGGAACGATGATATGGATCCGTTACAAAAAGTTCACAGATTAGATCAAATTTTAACAAGAGAAAGGACAAAACCATCTAAACAAAACAAAATAAAATCTGAACATAGTCGGAAAACATATCCGGTGAACCCGGAATCTAAGATCTGCTAAAAAAAAAAATAAACACATCCAATCAAAGATCGGAAAAGGCAAGATAGATCATAAAATTTAAAGAAAAAACAAAAAATAAATATGAACAGCCACGGCAAACCCAGACATATGTGAAGAGTCAAATTGTCGGGGTAACGATCTTGGTATGCGCAACGAGGACGTTGCGATCTATTAGTTGGGGTGATTATGACACCCCGGTTTCAGGGCATATATGGTATATGCGATATATGCAGAGAGGCTTAAAATAATTAAATTGGCTACCTATATCACCAAAGTGTACTTATCTTTTCGGTCACAGGTCTAGAGAGAACTCCAGAGTTAAGTGTGTTTGAGTTGGAGTAGTTTCAAGATGGGTGACCTACTGGGAAGTCATTACAGTATCGTGTGAGTGAGGTCAAAACACGAGAAAAAATCGCGTAGTAATTTGCAGGGTCAATAAACATGACTTCCGAGCCTCCCGGACTAACGCACCGACCGTCAGACATGTGTGGGCTCATGGTCCGAGAGTGGACGTGGGGCCCATTGGGAAATGAGGATTTCTCCTGAGGGGATGAGGATTTCTCCTAAGACGGCGGTCGGGGCGTTACAAGCACCAATGTTTATGAGTTCTTCTTTATTTTAGAGAGAAGGTTGAGAAACTTTTTAAGAAAACAGTAAAAAGCTTAAGCAAGGGGGTATGATATTCATCCCAAAATTATTATTTTTTAAACTCTAAACAAAATTTATCGCATAAAAAAACCCTCAAAGTTGAAGTTACTAGCACTTTAAACCTCGGTGAAATTTCACTAGCACTATAAACCTTCAACCTAAAAACATTTTCATTAAAAACCTCCAAACTAGGTTTTTAGTTTGCGCCGCCACAATTTTATTTTTTAAATAATTCAGAAAATAATATTATATTCAAAAATAATAATAAACATCACAATAATTTTTTTAAATTCGAAACAATTGGGTAAAAAAATTCTGAAACTTAAAAAAAATAATAATTAATTTGATAATGATTTTTTAAAAAAATATAATACATTCGCTTTTAAATTTAAAAACCTAATTTTAAATTTTACATTTCCAAATTTATAATCTTCAAAACTTTTAAAATACTTTAAAAATCATAAATTATGAAATAAAGCTATGATTATAACGAAAAAATAAGTTTATTAATTCAAGCCCTCTCTCAATCCCTCTATTTTTCGAATTTTAAAACACCCAATATTTTTCGAATTTTTAAGTGATGTTTATTATTAAAACAATCAATCTTCCAACACTTATAATTTTTTTAAATTCGAAAAATATTGGGTGAAAAGATTGAGAGAGGGCTAGAATTCAAAACTTAATTTTTCGTTATAATTCATAGCTTTATTTCATAATTTATGATTTTTAAAGTATTTTAAAGTTTTGAAGATTATAAATTTGGAAATTTAAAATTTAAAATTAGGTTTTAAATTTAAGCGAATGTATTATTATTTTTTTAAATCATTATAAATTAATTATTATTTTTTTAAGTTTCATAATTTTTTTACCGAATTGTTTTGATTTTAAAAAAATTATTGTGATGTTTATTATTATTTTTGAATATAATATTATTTTCTGAATTATTTAAAAAATAAAATTGTGGTGGCCCAAACTAAAAACCTAGTTTGGAGATTTTTAATGAAAATGTTTTTAGATTGAAGGTTTATAGTACTAGTGAAATTCCACCGAGGTTTAAAGTGCTAGTAACTTTAACTTTGAAGGTTTTTTATGCGATTTTCCCTAAACTAAACAGTAAAGTAAGATGAATTGATACAAGTACAACATATGAAAAAATGCACACCAGAAAGGTTTGGTTCTATATAAATGCTTAATAAATACTTAATTGTAGTGAAATAGCTAGTTTTATATGAATTCAATTATATCATCTTTTTTTTATTGTTAAAAAAATAGATACATTATCTTCGAATTACTCACCTTCATTAAAAGAAATGTGAAAATGTTTTTCCAAAAATTGTTCCGGGATCCCGCCAAATTAATCCAAAGAAAACAGAAAAGAAGGAAACAAACAACAGTAGGGAGCTGTTTCCATAGACTGCGGTGCCTCTCATATTTAATTTAGAAATTACAATAAATAAATAATCTGTGTTTTAAAAAGGAAAAAACCATGCATGATGATACGTATGGGCATATGATCGGACGGTGAGAAATGATGGTGGGAGCAATGGGACCTACATGGCACATCAGCCACGTCGATTTGCCGATGTGTTAACTGGTCACACACATGGATATACATAACTAGCCATCTGGTCAGGCTGTCAAAAGCCCTAAGCTAAATTAGCTCACTTGACTTCACCCTTTATCCTTTATCAATAGGAAAAATGGCATAAAAAACCCTCAAAATTAAAGTTACTAGCACTTTAACCTCAGTGGAATTTTACTAGTGCTATAAATCTTCAACCTAAAAACATTTTCATTAAAACTTTCAAACTAGGTTTTTAGTTTGCGCCGCCACAATTTTATTTTTTAAATAATTCAGAAAATAATATTATATTCAAAAATAATAATAAACATCACAATAATTTTTTTAAATTCGAAAAAATTGGGTAAAAAAATTCTGAAACTTAAAAAAATAATAATTAATTTGATAATGATTTTTTAAAAAATATAATACATTCGCTTTTAAATTTAAAAACCTAATTTTAAATTTTACATTTCCAAATTTATAATCTTCAAAACTTTTAAAATACTTTAAAAATCATAAATTATGAAATAAAGCTATGATTATAACGGAAAAATAAGTTTATTAATTCAAGCCCTCTCTCAATCCCTCTATTTTTCGAATTTTAAAACACCCAATATTTTTGGAATTTTTAAGTGATGTTTATTATTAAAACAATCAATCTTCCAACACTTATAATTTTTTTAAATTCTAAAAATATTGGGTGAAAAGATTGAGAGAGGGCTAGAATTCAAAACTTAATTTTTCTTTATAAATTATAGCTTTATTTCATAATTTATGATTTTTAAAGTATTTTTAAAGTTTTGAAGATTATAAATTTGGAAATTTAAAATTTAAAATTAGGTTTTAAATTTAAAAGCGAATGTATTTTTTTTTTTTAAATCATTATAAAATTAATTATTATTTTATTAAGTTTCATAATTTTTTTATCCAATTTTTTCGATTTTAAAAAAATTATTGTGATGTTTATTATTATTTTTGAATATAATATTATTTTCTGAATTATTTAAAAAATAAAATTGTGGCGACGCAAACTAAAAATCTAGTTTGGAGGTTTTTAATGAAAATGTTTTTAGATTGAAGGTTTATAGTGCAAGTGAAATTCCACCGAAGTTTAAAGTGCTAGTTACTTTAACTTTGAGGGTTTTTTATGCGATTTTCTCTTTATCAATCATCATTGATCATTATTTTCACACACATACACGTGTATATATATATATATATATATATATATATATATAATGGTCCATTTCGTGAAATCACCGTGCCACGTACTCTGAATGTAGTGTAGGATTTGTGATTAGTCGGCTCCTCTAATGTATTTTCTCAATATATGCTGAAAAATCAACTAAAATAATTGAATAGAGATAACCAAGATATGATTGTGGAAAGATGATGAAGAAAAATTCATAAGATATCGTAAATATATGTATTTATATACATGCTCATAAGTGAAATATATGTTTATGTGGTTCTATAATGGTCAATCACTATTAAAATCCGATGCAATTTGTCAATACCTGATTTTTTATTCATATAAAAAAAAATTTAGGCCCTCAAAAAATTAATTTTAACTCTAAAAATTTTCAAGAATAAAAGACTTTAGGCCCTCAAAAAATTAATTTTTACTCTAAAAATTTTCAAAATTTTTTGGCCTTGTGCAGTTACTCGTGTTGCATTTGTCTAGCGCCTCCTTGTGTGTATATATATATATATATAGTATTTTTATTTTTATGAAAGTTTTTTTTTGTTTAATTCTGTTTTACAGAGCCTTGACCGATTGAGATATATAGTAATTCTTTCTCCATGTCTCTCTCTCAATTCCATGAATATTATTAGTCATTGCAATTGCAACAATTGTAGCCAAATTCGTAGGTTTTGTTTTAACATGTTTGTAGTTAATCATATGTTGAAAAATGTATGTTACTTCAATATCGATAAATAGCAAGAGAATTTTGGAATATATATTATTATTATTTTTGAAACTTTGGAACCATACAATTCTTCATATCAATGTGATAATTTAATCGTATATTATGTGGATTAATCCATGCACAATAATGAGAGAGAGACCTGTAGAAGAGATCGCGTCGATGTCGAAGCATTGATGGCTAGAAACGAGACTTTGCAAAAGCTAAGCTGTCGAAACACGTGCGTAGTGTCCAATTGGCACTTCGGAACATTGCATACTGTCGGCCGAAGAAACATTTAACCATACCTCCGAACTCCTAGGTACACTTACACATACACATTTGCATTAATTTATCTTTGGCAGTATACAAAAGCGAAGGAAATCATCGGTAAAAAAATGAACCATTCTTCTCTCTCTTTCGCACCTCTAAACGCCTATACCATGTGATTGAGAATAAATAGTTTTTGGGACACATATTCTATGACTATGGAGTGATGAATTTCACAGTGTAATATTGTGAAGATGTGAAATGTGATGTCTAGTGGTGTGTTAGTTACCAACCGTGTTGTCGTGACACCGGATGAATTTTTAAAACGTATAACTAGAGAAAACAAATTGAAGTGAAAACTTTTTTTCTGTTAATCGTATGAATATATAATTACATATTCTGCGACATTGAGATACTCTCATGACAGAAGTCTAATTGTAAATAGTTCAATTTCTTTCAAAATAATAAATTTTAATTAAATAATTTAATTATGTTAAAATACCATACATCCAATAATGTGGTTTCTCTAGGCTCTACTCTAAAAAAGTCCGTTAACAGTACATATAAATTTTATGTTACCTTGAACAGTATTTTGTTAGATAATGCCATAGTTTCTGCATAAGTTTTTTTTTTTTTTTAAATAGAGTTTCTGCATAAGTTTAGGTCGCCGATGATTGATTTTAACAAAAATACGCAAATTAAAGTCGACGTGCAAAGCTATCAAATAGTATAAAGTCTAACTAAAAAAAAAACAAACAAACACAACATCAACAACAAAAATTACACAATGTGGAGGATAAACCACTTGTTAATCCCCTATTGATTGATTTATTTGATCGATACATAATATTCTGGCCGTTAGCTCTAGACTTAAGAGGTTTTTGTTGTAGCTTATTTTCCTAACGTAAGGAGTATTGAAATACAATTATAGAAACATGGGTAGAACAAATTAGATACAGTAAAAACTCTATAAATTAATAATATTGGGACCACGATATTTTATTAATTTATAGAGTTATTAATTTATCGAAAATGGAAACTTTCCATAATATTTTAAAATAATTTTTATTTTAAAATTTTTAATTTATATTATGCTATATTTTATGAAATTATTTTATTCTCTTTGTTTGTTTATACTATATCAAATAATGATAGAGTTATAAACAAATTTCAGTTCTAAAAAAAACAGCACTAAAATGATATATAAATATATTTTAGTCATGTTTATTATATTAATTTATGATATTATTGGGACAATATATTTACATAGGATTTCTCAAAAAAATATTATCTTATTATCTTTTCGAATTGTGTTATATTTTACACCGGCCCGACTCGGGACCGGCCAAATTTATTAATTTAGAGAGTTTATTAATTTAAAGAATTTATCTAAAAAGGTTAGACAGATGTTCAAATAATCTTTTACATTACAAAACAAAACAAAAATTAGCGAAATCCAGCACGTGATTATATATCTTTCGAGTTTTTGGGAATAATTAGCGACCTGGGTTACCAATCTTTCTCTATTGGATAATGCTTTCTCATCGCACAAATAGAAATGACCATAAAGATCGAGCGTGTGGACGTAAGCAAGGATTTAAAAAACAACAAACTCTATGAATGAGCGATAATTAAAATACAAACAAAAATAATAATAGTGAAACCCTTTAAATAAGGACCACCCGCACATTGATTTGCATCACAACTCTTAAAGTGTTGTCATTAAACAAAAAGGCAATGGAGGAGACAAAGAAATACAAGAGGACGGTGAAGCAGAAGATAAGCAAGAAGAAGAACAACAAAACGGGTCATGGGTCTGGATCAGGATCCGGGTTGCTCCAAATGAAGGTGAGGAAGCTCCAAATACTGATTCCAGGTGGTAAGAGATGCAACCACCCGGATATGCTTTTATCGAAGACCGTCGATTATATTGTGCACTTGAAGTTGAAGCTTAGGCTCCTTAAAGCACTCTCCGATATGTACTCTATTTGAAGATCACAACACAATTCAATTATTCTGTTCCTCCTCATGAGGACTATATATATAATCATGGTGTTGAAGGTTAATTTTTGTATATGGATTGGCATTTGCATTTGTTTTTTACCCCCGTATCTTCCCCTTTTTTTCTTTTCTTGTTACCATATATATTTTCTCTTTTTAAAAAAAAATATAATTAGTCTATATTAATATACGTTTATCGAACAATTTACTACAAAATTGACTAATTAGAAATTCTACATTAATATGTTACTTGAACTCTTTGGTTATATCTATAACACCCTGCTCTCGGATTATTAGACCCGGGGCGGGGGTGTGAAAATATCCACTTCAAGGCTTTTGTATAACAATAGTTAAATTCTATGTTATATGAGATATAAACATAGTTTTAATGGACTTTAAATCCAAACATAGACCATTGTTATTCAATGATAGATTCACTAATAGAATTTGAAATTTAGTGTTATTGCTTCTAATATTTACAATCTCTTTGTTTAAAAGAGTTTAAAATCTATAATTTCCTCATTAAAAGAGTTTGAAATTCATTGTTATTCAATCAAAGAAATCAAATGATCAATTAAAATACTTCAATCATAGATAGCGGAGAAAACATAAAACATTCGCCCTATAGATAACGGAGGACCCCCCCCAGGGGTTGGGTACAATGCGAGTATTTGCTATTTTAGGTGTACTTGTTACCCGGCTTGCCTTGTACGAGTAATACAAATTTCATACTTGTACTTGGCTTGTTAAAAACGAGTACCCGGAATTTCAAGTACTTACTAAAAAATGGCTTACTTGCCCCGTTAAATTACTTATTTATTTGCGAGTACTTATAAACTACTTGCAAGTTATTTACATACTATTTTCTTGAACTTGCTTTTTATTTGTATTATTTCATAATCAGTTTAAAATTTAATCTAAATATATAATTTATATTTAGTTTATCTAAAAAACTTAATAGTATAATAAAAATATTTATATAAAATATTAACTATATAACGAATAACGAGTAATACAAGCCGAGTATTGATTTTTTTTTTTAGTACTTGTTACTTGTCCCGTACTTGCAAGTATCTAAATCATACTACTTATTATTTGCCTTGATAATGACGAGTACTTGCTTTTTTAAGCCGAGTACGGGACAAGTAACGGGTACGGGACGAGTAACGAGTATAACATTGCGTTGTAATTTGCAACTCATATATTCTAATTTCTATAAATAATAAGATAGCGAAAATATATTTCTTCTGTTCCACAATGATTGATGGGTTAATTAGGTGAATATTACTTTTGGGATGAAGAATTAAGTAAGTAACATGTCCAAAAATTTTAGGTAAGTAGCAAAGAAAATAAAAAAAATATGATGAAATTGCCCTTAGAACTGTAATTAAGGTAAATATAATTAGAAAGAATCAATGTAATTAAAGTATATAAAAAAGAATCTCTAAAAATATTCTCTTGATCTAATCTCTGAAAAAATTGCTCCTACGGTTTATCTCTCAAAAAAGTACATCTGAATTTTGCACAACTGTTTTAAACAGAAAAATGGTTCTGAAAATGGAAAAAAAAAACAAATATGATGTAACAATTAACTATTTCCAAAGCTACCATATCAGGATATAATTAACTCCATCATATTTGTAACTATCTAAAAACATAGTTCACCATTCAATCATAGTTATCTATTGTATTGATTTGATGACATACTTCGCTACATGAAAATATTGTTGTAATAATTACTTATTTGAACAACATAGTTAACTATAATGAAAAAAAGAAAAACATATATAGTTAACTATTATATTGAAATATATTGTAACATGCATATCTAACGATTATAGAAACATAGTTCCCTATTATAATGAAAAATAAGATACATGGTTAATTAATATCATACTGATTTCCGAACATAATTAACTATATCGATCTCTAGCGACAACTCATTTTGACTGAGAGAAGGGATGACGGTGTTGATGTAACACCCAAACTTTTTTTTTTTTTAATCTTAACAATTCTACTGCGGAAATCAATAACTCACTTATACCAATAAACAATCAAATTCAATAACCAATAATAATTCCATAAATTCATTAAAAGACCAGTTCCAAAATCCTAATGAGAACATCTAGCATTTCCGACAACCTAACAGGTTCTGTAAAAAAATGCAAATAGTAAAACATCCTATCATCCTCTTCTTCTGGTCTTGATTCCGCGATCACACAATTCTTTTACCTGCAACACATGGTAATAAGAGTTGCGTAAGTATTTCATAAATACTTAGTGAGTTGCTCATCCCGCCTACCGGCGTAACAAGTAGGCTCTGATATTCAACAACACAAACATAATAAACCCAATTCAACACATAACACCACTCAAAGATAACAAAACACCACACTTCGGGAAAACAGAGTTACGTGTCGAGCGACACTACAGAGGCGTCGATCGACACGACCAAAATCTCCGTGTCGAGCGACACCACACAGGTGTCGCTCAACACTCAACAATTATTCGTGTCGATCAACACGCCTCACTGAAATGCAGAATCGAGTCTTTCTCCTCTCGAGACCCAATTTCGGTTACACGAGTCGCAAAACCTGCAACAAAAACACGACGCATACAAGAATCCCAATCCACAACACATCACATAATCGATATCATACCATTCCACATTAACAATCAAACACCAGACAACACGGAATATCCTCATCGCCTAGAAACCACGGTCACAATTCACCTTGGCTTAATAGGGATGAAATGATTCGGGTTTCAAACGAAGGAACTATGTGATTCTGACACTCTAAACTCGAAAACCGCACGATCATCCGAGGTACACGAGAGAAACGGAACCTAACACCTCTAACACGCTAAGGAGAGGTTTTAGATTGATTTCTTTGCAACAATCGAATCCAAAAACCCCAAACTCACAATTCTCCTCTCAAAGTCTCCTTTTTCTGTTTTCGACGGCTCCCAGAACTGCACATAGCCCTAGGCACTTATATACGATAACCCGAGCTAAAATCGAGATTAAAAATCTAATTAATCCGGTTCAGAAAAATGCTCGTGTCGAGCGACACACAGGGCCGTGTCGATCGACACCAACAAAACCCTCGTGTCGATCGACACACTCCATGTGTCGCTCGACACGACCACCAGAAATCATATTTCTGGATCGTGGATGTTACAATTCTCCCCCCCCCCCCCCCCCCTAACACTGGATTCTCGGATCCTCTCAAAACCATCTGCCAAAGACACATACCTGACCCAAAACCGGTCAGAACTATCCGAGATCATAACACTCGATCTCCGAGGCTCTCGTTCAGTCTCATGTTTATACGCCCGTTTCTAGACATCTATTACTTTTAACTCATTCTACACCCCTCTCACTCGCAGGACGCATCCATTGAGCTGTCGGTGTCACACCACTCCCACTCGCAGGACGCATCCCTTGAGCTATCGGTGCCCCTCACCACTCTCACTCGCAGGACGCATCCTTTGAGCTATCGGTGCCTCGTGTCCCTTCCACTCTCAGGACGCAGCCTTTGAGCTCCGGGTACACCGTGCCCTTTCCACTCTAAGGACGCATCCTTTGAGCTCCGGGTACACAGGGGAGACTAATCATCCCCTCGACAGAACGCATTCTCTCCAAAAAAAAATGAATGAGTTATTCGGAACCGCAGCCCCTAAAGTAATAAATTCTAAACGTCTATAAATATCTATCGACTAAACTACCTCTCGTGGTCAAACTCGATACTCCCTAACTTGGAATATCACCACATAGCACATATAAGAAAACCCTCTTATAGGAACAGATAAATAAGAACGACTCCATCTTATAAATCTCCAAAAATATAATCGTTACAACAAAACGAGAATACAAAAATAGCCCCCATGCTAATCAACGAAACTAGCATGGGGGCTATTTATCTGAACTTGCTTGTCGACGACCTGCTTGTCGAACCACTTTCTGAACTTTAGCTGCATCTTTGCCTCAGGCTCCCAAGACACAAGCCCACACCAGACTAACTTTGGCCCGCACCGGCCAACACCATAAGAGATTCTCACATAATCCCAAAAGTCCACAACCAACCCACACTAAACACACGTTTTCAGACATTTATAACGTTTTAACTCATCCATACACGCACACACCCTAAGATGGAGCCAGTGAAGGTTAGGAGTTATGAGTTGGTCTTACTTTCTTACGCTTTGAGGAGCGTCATCCACAATGAGACTTGGGACACTATAACACCAAACATGGGAATGGTGTTGATGGAGTACCTCTACTCGCTCAAGCATACTCCGCTATCTCTTACTAATTTCGGTAAAAAGCAATTACCGGTGGGAAGCATCCTCACTCCAATCTTCACGAAATGCAAGGTTTCAACAACCGAATATGAGGAGGAGAAGAAGAGTGCTTCTGTGGACTTGGAGCATATGAAGAATGCTCATTGGATCACGCATGAGCATCTTCTACACTGGGTCTTCCCAATTGCAAATGGCCAAAAGAGAAAGGTAGAGATTGGGAGAGTGATGGATTTATTGTGGGTCACTAATGACCCTACACTTATCTCCTTCAATCCACCTGAGGAAGTTCTTATGCCCATGGGTCCTACGAGGAAGCTCACGACACGGGGTGGAGCTAGCTCATCTCAAGCACCGCCGGAGCAGCCTGTACACGAGCATCGCTTCCCGAGTCTCCCAGCAGGTTTGATGGATGACGACCCGCGTTTAGGCTGGATCGCCAAGGCTCTAAAGGCGACATGGGATGCAATGTCTTGCAAGTCCGACTGTATCCGTCCCCGCACACCGTCTCCGCGCAACACACCATCACCAGAGCATCATCATGACGAGGAGGAGGACTAGTTCCCTTCCTCCATTCTACTTTATCTTGTTTTTGTTTTTCCCTTTTCAAACATTTTCCCTTTAGCATTTTAATTTCGGATTTTTGTTGGAATTTCAAACAAAATGGGAACTCGAATTTCTATTTTAAGGATTGCAGCGTGTTGTTCCATTAATCGTTTGTTGAATATCTGTAGATGCAGGTTTGGAACATCGAACCAAACACTTTTCGAAAAATCTACAAATGTGCAAATTTGGACAGAAGCTCATCTGTCGATCGACATGATGTTTCTGTCGATCGACAGGATCTTCAAAATGGTAAATTCTCTACTTTTTCGATCAAGTTCACGTTTCGTTTGATTTATTTTGCCAATCTCGGGCTTGATAACACTGGGTACAGTGTTGTTTAAGTCTGGGGGAGGGAACTACTAACGTATTTCTTTTTGTTTTGGTTTTGACTCATATTTTTTTGGAAAATTTTTTGTTTTATCGAGTCAAAACTAGTAGAAATTTTTTGTATTGGTTAAGTGGAGTGTCCTTTTCAGCGTGTGACCATTCTTCCAGGATCAGTTTCAGAGTCAGACTAATGAAAAATCCTAGGATCGACCGGTTGACTAGAAACATCCGCTACTTCCAGTCTAATCCGCCAAGTCAGAGCTATTGCACGATTCTCTTTGGGATCGATGTCCATTGAGCTTGACTCCTCATTCGTACCTGATAAATGCAACCCCCTGTTGATAGTAATGGTACTCCTCTCCCCATTCATAAGTTAAAAAAAAAAAAAAAAAATTATATATATTACTAGGATTGGGGTGAAATGATAGTTCTTGAGTACATGATGAGGAATAAATCCGGTGAATCTGTACTCGAGATGATCACCCAGCTTAAAAGCAGCAGTCTGAGTCCCCTAAAAAGGATGTTGAAAGACGAGCAATCTCACGAGCATGTCTTATCACAAGGAACAATCGTAGTGAGTCACGACCATGTCTCCTCACAAGGAACAACATTAGTGAAATATGCACTGCTTTGAGTTCAGCAATCCCAAAAAAAATAAATAAATAAATAAATATGTATATATAAATATAGAACGAAATAAGTCTGGGGGAGAGAAAAAGAGTACCAAGTGTTGTATAGGTTGATTTGTCACGGTACAGTATGGAAATGAGTCTAGAAGGTTCATGGTACTGAGATCATTGAGGTCAAGCGATGAAGACTAACGGATTATGCTGCGAAGTGGTGAATGGATTTGGAAAGCCGTGTTTGTCTGCGGAGAAGTACATGGTGGTCTGATTTTGGTTGGTTCTAAATCATGTGGTTCACTAACTGGAAAGGTATGTTCTGTGTTTTCAACTTTTTCCATTCTTGGTTTATGATTTTGCTTGAGGACAAGCAAACGCTAAGTCTGGGGGAGTTGATATATCATGGTTTTTACCCGATTTTAACCATGATATAAGCGGGTTTTGTATTAGTATTTTTGGTATTTTTGTGTCTTTTATAGTGTTTTGCAGGAAATGGTCATTTGGAGCTTAATGGTAACATTTGAAGCATTTTGGACCATTTTGGAGCGGAAGAGATACAAGTGGAATCGAGACCTTTAAAAGGTCCCTGTCGATCGACATAGTATATCCACTGTCGATCGACATAGTATATCCACTGTCGATCGACATAAGTTTTTAAAGACGTAGAAAATCTCCACAGATGCCCTCGTGTCGATCGACATGTTGTTTGTGTCGATCGACAGGCGCTCTGTAAACCTAATTTTACCACTTGTATAAATACTTTTTACTCGTTTTTATTTAGAGGGAGACTGTTTTATTAAGGAGGTAGAGAGAGAAAGAGAGATTTTTTGGAGAAACTTTGAGAAGATCTACATGTTCTTGAGATCCAAAGACTTCAAACCCTTTTGTATCATCTACTCTTACTCTTTAATGCAATCTTATTCAGTTAATATGATTTCATCATCTATTTCTGAGTAAATCACTTGTTAGGTTTTGGGATTTCTTGGGTTATGACAAGAAATCATTGAAATTGCATATTTGTTAAGGTTTATCCGTAGGTTCTTCATTTAAACTGTTATTAATGCTTGATTCTTGCTTGATCATCTCGAATCTTGATCTTAGGATTGTTGATTAGCCACGACAGTGGGATTAATAACCTGAACTAGTTTAAATGGGCAAAGTTACTTATTCGCAAAGAAATTTGGCTTAGGGACTTTGTGAACATATCGAGCTCGTACTAAATGCTTGTTTAGATTCGACGAATTCGCAAAGAAATTTGGGATTCGAGGATCTAAAGATAGATAGCCTTCGTAACGACAGTTAGCTGGCTATATTTTCGTGTTTAAGTTCTAGAACGGCACTTAATTGAACCTCGACAATTGCTATATATTGATTTCGAATCATTATCTAAAGAATTTCCATGACCTAGCTTTCATCTCTTTAAGTACTTAATCAACCCATCTTTTGTTTACTTGTTTTATAAACTGCTTTTGCGCTTACAATCGTTTTACTTAGCATAATCTGAATACCGAGATTGATTGTGTATTCTAACTCCCTCTGGATACGATCCTTAAATACTACGATGATCTCTTTGTTTGAGAGAGTGGTTCTAGGGTAAATTTGAGCCAGCATCAATCCACACCTCAACTTTGCAGCACAACACCTGACCAAATACCTCGCACGCTCCAGATATCTATTGTTCTTAACTCAGTCTACACCTGACACCCTTAGGACACATCCTATGGCCCATCAGGAAAATATACCGTTCGCACTCTCTGGACGCATCCTTCAAGTCAACGGTCTCTGGGAAACCCACATCCCAATCAACATACTGGAGAGCTCATGATATATTAGGAATTTAGCCTACTTTGCTTATTGTTTTCTATCGTTGTTCGCGTCTTTCTAGTTCTTTTCGTGTCTTTTCAGGTTCTAGGAGGCTTTGGAGCATGGATTGGAGTGGTTGGAGCTTTTTGGATCTAAAGAGAGGAATTTGGAGCAAAAGGATGACTTTTTGTATCCGAGCACCTGCTTGCTCACCTACCTGCTCGCCCCACCTGCTCGCCAGAGACTCTGACTTTGACCTAAATTTAAAGTGAAGTTCATAAATAAGGGGGACCCAGCCGCCTACAGAGATAGGCTCCCTCACACCTAGAGACGTACAGACTCTCTCACGAACATGTTTTTCAGAGATTCACGATTCACTGTTCACGATTCATTATTCACGATTCACAGTTCACGATTCCCTTTTTCCAAGTTTTGGAATCTTCTGATTTGTTGCTTCTCTTTGCTGGATCATTCTACAATTTTGTTTGAGAAGAATTCTAAACTCTAATCTCTTTCAATAATATCATGAATTCTCTTTATAGCTTTGTTGTATTTGATTTCACCATGCTTGAGTAGTCTATTAGCTAGATTAAGGTTTTCAATGGTGATTTAGGATGTTAGTGACTGAGCACAAATAGGACCGATTATTATATGTCTTCATCAATAAGGATTTATAATGCTTAGATTAATTTGATCACCTAATCTATGATTCTAAGTTAAACTTATTCACGACAGTGCTCTAGGTTGCTAGATAAACCATTGGTGAGCAATTGGTGTGTAACCAACGACAGTTGATTGTTACCATCAATTGTGAACAAATTGAACTAACTCGTTAATGCTTGTCAACATCGCTGGTTCCAAACGACAGTTTAGGTATTTAGGTTGTTAGACAAAGTTATTGATACATCACGACAGTGGGGCAATATTATCATTATGTTTGAGTTCTAGACCGTAACTAAATTAATTCCTGAATAGTTGCTCAGTCCTGAATCCGAAATCACCGGTGAATTACCTTGATCTAGTGCTTGTTCTTATTGAATTTTACATCATTTTATTTTTGCCGTTTTCATTGTTTTGAAAATCACAAAACCATATTTTATCTTAGCTTTAAATTAGAATCTATAATTTCATAGTGTAACCTTGGTCTCTGTGGATTCGATACCCTATATATTACTGCGATTGTCTATGCACTTGCGGATTTATTTTGGGTTAAAACTTTACTCATCAGCTCACATCTCCTCAAAACACATGAGTTATTCGGGACGCAGTCCCTAGAGCAATAAATACCGAGCAATGAATAATATAAAAGACCACCCAACAAGGGTTTAAATTCATTCCAGATGCCTCAGCGTAACAACCCATCGGCAGATACACTCGCCTATACACTTGAACGTCCCATTCAAAGAGACTTGAAAACTAAACCGACTGCCACAACTTACTCTTGCTCGAACGACCAAACACTTTGGTTTCCAGAAATCTTTCCACAACTAACCTCGGATGCATTGCTTGATCCTCGCGAACTCTGCTTCTTTTGCTAACCTAGACAACCTCCCGATAACTAAAATGCTCCTTGATCGATGTGAACACCATCCTTCGAAAATTGATCTCCATGACTGGGTATGATGATACGCGAGAAACCAAGAACTCCTCAAAATAATGGTTTGTCATCCATTGCGATAAACCTTAAACCTTCAGATACTCCACTCTGCCTTCCTGTAACTAAAACCGGTGCTCTTCCTAACCGCACTTGCTCATCTCTGCATACCGCTTCTGCTCCCGAGCCTCTCTAGAACCTAACATAATGAACCTCATGCTCCTCCGGGTTCCCCAAATAGTCCAAAATATAAACGCTGAGAACGCAAAGAATACTTCCCAAAATTCCTTGATCACGTCGAAATAATCTCGCACATACCGCAGGCGCATTTGATAAGCCGTAAAACATAACCACAACTCGAAATGCCCATTACTTGACTAGATTCGCCTTGAACCTTATATGCAACATCTTTAGTCCAACTGGGCCTGGCGGTTGATTGTACAACAATCAAACAAGAACATGTACAACCACCCGTCAGTCCCGATTTGGATTTAACAAATGCTACATCTGTTACCAGAACTTCATCCAAGACCTAAACTGACCAGCGATACTTCAGCTCACAACTCGAGCCTCCCGCACCGTCTATCACAGACCATACACTTGACATATCCAGCCAACACTATTCAAGATCCTCACCCAATCCTCAAACTCGTCCAACATGGACTAAAATCCTGCCCTGACTTGGCCAATACCGCACGACATCCTCCCATGATCTCAAAGGCTCCACCTAATCCACACAAGATAACATACCGCTCGCACTCTCGGGATGCATCCCTCGAGCCAATGGTATCTGGGGACCTCACCTCCCCGCAAGAGATCTCACATTCCTTGCTACTTATTCTGGGAACTCACTTTCCAATAAGTATACAGGAGAACACCCCTCTCCTCTGATTAGAGCCGCCTCACGTGGTATAGTCACGACATTCCCATCCTGGAATATCCTCAAAGCAACGACCCACACTGGTCCACACATAAAAAAAAACACAACTAGGAACCACACGCCTCATACTCATATGAAAATAAATAAGGAACACCATCTTATAAATTTTCAAAAATGCAAATCGTTTTAATACCAACGAAAATACCATAATCCCGAAACAACAACGCAAAGCTCAAAATCTAAAACTGGGAACAAAAACAGAAGAAACAAAAACCAACTCAATCCTCGAACTGCTCCTCCAGGTCCTCGATTGCTGCAAGTGCCTCCACCAGCTCCGCCCTCAAGTCTTACCTAAAAGCTCTGCCAGGCTTCTTCAGCCCAATCCGAAGTCCTCCCACGAACTTGCCCATCTGGGCTCGCTCCTCATCCATGTCGCTACTCGCATAGACCACCAGCCTGCTAAACTCAGCATCATACCCACGAACTGATCGGTTGCCCTGAACCAAACTCTGGAACTGCAACTCTAACTGCTCCACAACTTCCTGAGGGAAGTACCTTGCATTAAACTCGCCCAAGAATTCACCCCAAGTCCACAATGTCCACTTTCTCCTGGCCAGGACACCGGTCCACCAAAGATGAGGATTTCCTTCCAAGAACACAACCGCTAGAACAACACGGAACTCATCAGAACATCTGAGAGAACGAAGCCTTCGCTCAACCTTCAGCCTCCACTCATTGGCTTCCTCTGGCCCCCCCTCCACCCGAGAAGGACAAGGGCCCCATAAGCAGCAGCTCATTGGACATCGCCAGATACTACTCCCTCGGAGTCGCTACTGGAGCCTGCACTGGTACCGCACTCGGTAACCGCTCCAAAATCGATGCAAGCATCTTTGCCAAACGATCCTCGGGATCCTGGGCTCTACCTGCAGCAACCCCCGCACCTGGGCCTCTTCCCGCACCAGTAGCTCTGGCACTAACTCCAGCACCAGTTGAACTAACCGACACACTGACAGCACCCACTGAAACCTCCTGATAAGACGGCGAAACAGCCACCTGCTCTGACGACTCACTATGAGACTCCCACTCAAACGACGAAGACACACGACCCCGACCACGACCACGACTCCGGGCTCCACGGCAACCAGCCCTGCCACCACGGCCTCTCGGAAATCTAGCCATCGTACACTGCTCTCTGATACCAAAAGCACAATCTAAGATACTAGAACCCACAATCCAAAACACCACAAAAACTTACCGCATAATCTCTTTAAAAGTCGAAGAGGATGATTCTAAGACTAAAATTGACTAAGCACACATAATCAATTAAACACATAGTCTCAGTTCATCCAATTTACTACTAGCCCTAGAACCGTAAGGGCTCTGATACCAAAATGTAACACCCAATTTTTTTTTTTTTTTTAACCTTAACAATTCTACTGCGGAAATCAATAACTCACTTATACCAATAAAAAATCAAATTAAATAACCAATAATAATTCCATAAATTCATTAAAAGACCAGTTCTGTAAAACATCTAGTATTTCCGACAACCTAACAGGTTCTGTAAAAAAATGCAAATAGTAAAACATCTTATCATCCTCTTCTTCCGGTCTTGATTCCGCAATCACACAATTCTTTTACCTGCAACACATGGTAATAAGAGTTGCGTAAGTATTTCATAAATACTTAGTGAGTTGCTCATCCCGCCTACCAGCGTAACAAGCAGGCTCCGATATTCAACAACACAAACATAATAAACCCAATTCAGCACATAACATAACTCCAAGATAACAAAACAACACACTTCGGGAAAAAAGAGTTACGTGTCGAGCGACACCACAAAGGCGTCGATCGACACAACCAAAATCTCCGTGTCGAGCGACACCACACAGGTGTCGATCGATACTCAACAATTATTCGTGTCGAGCAACACCCTCCTGGTGTCGATCGACACGCCTCACTGAAATGCAGAATCGAGTCTTTCTCCTCTCGAGACCCAATTCCGGTTACACGAGTCGCAAAACCTGCAACAAAAACACAACGCCTACAAGAATCCCAATCCACAACACATCACATAATCGATATCATACCATTCCACATTAATAATCAAACACCAAACAACACAGAATATCCGCATCGCCTAGAAACCACGGTCACAATTCACCTTGGCTTAATAGGGATGAAAGGATTCAGGTTTCAAACAAAGGAACTACGCGATTCTGACCCTCTAGACTCGAAAACCGCATGATCACCCGAGGAACACGAGAGAAACGGAACCTAACACCTCTAACACGCTAAGGAGAGGTTTTAGATTGATTTCTTTGCAACAATCGAATCCAAAAACCCCAAACTCACAATTCTCTTCTCAAAGTCTCCTTTTCTGTTTTCGACGGCTCCCATAACTGCACGCAGCCCTAGGCACATATATACGATAACCCGAGCCAAAACCGAGATTAAAAATCTAATTAACCCAGTTCAGAAAAATGCTCGTGTCGAGTGATATATTAGTATTTTGGTCTCTTTTAGTTATCATTTCTTTAGTCTTTTTGGTTCTTTCTAGTTTATTTTGTGTCTTTGCAGGTTCTAGGAGGCTCTCATGCATGGATTAGAGTCTGTGGAGGTTATTGGAGCAAAAAGGACGAATCTGGAGAAAAGATGGCACTTTTCATAAACCGAGCACCTGCTCGGTTTGGAGCGAGCACCTGCTCGCCCGAAGACTCGAAGAAGCCAAACTCTCTGGATTCGAGACCGGCCGGTCTGGCCAGTGGACCGACCGGTCCCGTGTGAAGACCCAAGACCCAAGCGAAAGCAAGACCGATCGATCCTACCACTGGACCGACCGGTCCACACCCGAGTCCCGAAGCCAAAACTCTCTGGAATCCGGACCGACCGGTCCGGATGAGAAGACCGACCGGTCCACGACGTGAAGACTTGCCGATTCTAGATACGGACCGACCGGTCCGGAACCAGACCGACCGGTCGGGCACCCAGAACCAAGTTGCCCTAATTTTCCCTATAAATAAGTTTCAGCCACTTTCCTAAACCTAGGTTCTATTTTTCTCTGAGATTTTTCATTGTACGTTCCTGAGACAAGAGAATTGGAAAAATCACGAAAACACTGTTCATCAAAACACTGTTCATCGAAACACTGTTCACGATAACTGTTCACGGTACTGTTCACAGTTACTGTTCACGATTTTGGGATTTTTCTGATTTGTTGCTTCTCCTTGCTGGATCATTCCACGACATCGTTCTGAGAAGAATTCTAAACCTTATTCTCTTTAATTTGATTATGAATTCTCCTTTTGTCTTTGTTGTGATTGATTCCATTATGCTTGAGTAGTCTCATAGCTAGATTAGGGAATTTCAATGGTGGATTAGGATGATAGTGACTGAGCCAAATAGGAAATGTTATCATTTGTCTTCATCAATCGGGATTCATACTGCTTAGGCTAATTTGATCACCTAGTCTATGATCTTAGGATTAACTTATTCACGACAGTGCTCTAGGTTGCTAGATAAACCGTTGATGAGCAATCGGTGTGTAACCAACGACAGTTGATTGTTACCATCGATTGTGAACAAATCGAACCAAATTGTTAATGCTTATCTTCATCTCTGAATTCGAACGACAGTTTATGCATTTAGGATGTTAGATAAAGATATTGATGCATCACGACAGTGAGGCAATATTACATTCATGTTCGAGTTCTAGATTGCGTTAAATTGAATCCTGAATAGATTGCTCAGTCCTTAATCCGAAGTCACTGGCGAATGACTCTAATCTAGTGTCTTTATCTTATTGAATTTACATCATTTTTTAATTGCTATTTCGTTCATTGTTTCGTTTCAAACCAATCCCATTTTTATCTTAGCTTTAAACAATAGTCCATATTTTCATAGTGTGACCTTGGTCCCTGAGGATTCGATACCTAAAATACTACTGCTTTTGTCTGTGCACTTGCGGATACTATTTGGGTTTAAAACTTCACGTATCAAGTTTTTGGCGCCGTTGCCGGGGACCAATTATGTTGCCTTTGAATTTCGATTTAGTTTATAGTCTAAGAATTTATTTTTGCTAATTTTGTTTTCTTTTATTTGTTTTTGTTATGTCTCAGGAAGCGATGAATACTCAGTTGCAGTTGTTGAGGGATCAGATTGCTCAGTTGCAAAGGAATCAACCACAAGCTCCACTAGTACAGCCGGGTATAGGGGATATGGATAATCCCCATGTTTTCTATCAGAACCGTTCAGCCATTGTGATCCCAACTATTCAGAGGCACGATTATGAGATCAAGCCTCAGATGATCTCATTGGTGAAACAGCATCTATTCCACGGATTACCAGCTGAAATACCAATGGATCACATTGAGAATTTCGAGGAAATCTGCACTACTACGGGGTCTAATGGAGTGCCGAGTGAATTTATGAAGTGCAAGCTGTTTCCATTCTCACTCTCGGATAAGGCTTCTAGATGGTTGAAGTCTTTACCGGCTGGTTCTTTAAAGACTTGGGACGAAGTTAGAGCTGCGTTTTTGGACCACTTCTACACCAAGTCCAAAACTGCGTCTTTGAGGAATAAGATCTCTTCGTTTCAACAACATTCCAGCGAAACTTTCTGTGAAGCTTGGGAGAGACTCAAGGAATACCGTAGGGAATGTCCTCATCACGGCTTCAAAGATGAGCAGATTCTTGGAATTTTCTACGATGGAGTTGAGTGGGACTATAGGAATGCTCTTAACGCTGCAAGTAACGGAGACTTCATGACCAAGACAAGGGATGGAGCCTTTGAGCTGATTGAGAACCTCGCTGCGAGCTCTAGCAACAAGGCTCCTGAGTATGATAGGTCCAGGAAAGTCTATAATATGGACACTCAGAAGATTGATGAGCTGACAGCAAAGGTGAATCTACTTTTACGCGAGAACCAGAGACCGGTAAAATCTGTGGAAGAGAATGGGGCTGCTCCTATTTCTCAAGAGTTTGAAGGTTATGAGGTCGCCGCATTACAAGAGGTCAACTTTGTGAACGGTCAAGGATTTCAGAGATTCTACTCCAACAACGCTCAAGGGAATCAGTTCATCCCTAACCAGAATCAGAGTCGTTTCCAAGGAGGGAACCAACAACAATTCGCTGCGCCACAACAAGCTACTTCCGCGCCTACATCTCTGGATGAGTTGAAGAGTCTTATGCAGCAACTGATGGTTAACAGCCAAAAGGCGTCCACTGAGATTAATGGCAAGGTAGATCTCATGTACGATGATTTGAATGCAAAGTACGAGGCTGTTACCGCGCATGTGAAGAAATTGGATACACAAGTTGCTCAAACTGCTGAGACGATTAAGAGACCGGCTGGAATTCTTCCAGGGAAAGGGGAGATGAATCCTAAGAATGGGTATGCCAATGCTGTAGAAATCACGAGCGGAATCTCTAGCACCCACAGAAAAGGTAAGGAGCACGTAACCGAGCACCTGCTCGGTTTGGAGCGAGCACCTGCTCGCCAGGATGCTCCTACCGAATCTTCAGAAATTCCCCCAGAGAGAGTTTACGCACCCAGGGTTCCTTACCCACGTGCCTATGTCAACTTTATCGAGGACCAAGGACCCAATCAGAGTAGAGAACATCAAGCACCGCACCTCCAAGAGAATAGACTTGAGCTAATGATGCAACAGATTCTAGATGGGCAAGACAGGAGTGCACGGGAAGTGAATGAGAAAATAACCTCTCTTGACGACAAGATAAACGTCATGAACAACGAACTCAGCTATAAACTAGAGAGTTTAACTTGTCAGGTTGACTTTCTTGATTCACAAGTTGCTTCTATGTCCCAGAGTAAAGCGTCAGGTTCTGCGGAAAAGGTTGCATTGATTCCTGCGGACGAGCCATATCGATCGATCCCACTTGAACCAGCTACGGATCCTCAGAGTCAAAGCATAGATGTCACTCCAGGTAACACTCAGAAACCTTTATTAAGGCAACTGCATAAGCTAGAGGATCCAGGTAAGTTTGTTGTTCCATGTCTTATCTTTGGAATTGATTTTGAGGATTCTTTATGCGATTCTGGATCTAGTGTTAACCTCATGTCAAGGGATATTGCAGAATCTTTAGGTATTGTTGATATCCAGACTTCTAAGATGTCTATTAGATTTGCGGATGCCTCGGTAACAACTTCGCAAGGATTCATTGGGAATTTAAATGTCAGGATTGGGGATTGTTTGATTCCAACTGATTTCCAAGTTGTGGAGATGAGCAATGGTTCATACATGCCTTTGATTTTGGGAAGACCTTTCCTTGCAACAGCAGGTGCAGTTGTTGACTTACCAAACAAACGGATTGTTTTCTCTAACATCGACAAGCGGATCTCTTACAACGCTATTTCGGATGGCGACAAGTATGGCTCTTGTGTTGCCATAGACGATGTAACGGGAAGGGTAAGTGTCCTACCAGCTGCAGCACTCTGTAATAAGAATGAGGTTAATGAAGTCCTGTATGGAGACACTTGTTCTTATGAAAGGAAACCCAAGGAAGTCAACAAGCGGGACAAACCAAAGCGCGAGAAGAATGCTACAGGTTTGCACATAACCTTGACACCGCAGAGATGTGTTGGAGACACAATTGAGTACAAGCTAAAGAGTAAAGGCATGTCTAGGCCTTTCTCTAAGGTCAAAGCTATTGTTACTCCGGAATTTAAGGAAAAGGGTCAAGCGGCTATGGCTAGTATGCTGAGCAAGGTTCTGCAACCGAATATAAGTGATCAAAGAGCAAATCGACCACGCCTCAACCCACCTCCACCGAGCCCTGATCCGGACAAGAAAGCCTCTAATCCTTGAGCCTAGATGGCCAACAAAGTCGAGCTAACGACTTAAAACAAGCGCTTGGTGGGAGGCAACCCACCGGTACGTTTTCTAACTTTTTCAATTTGATTTCTTTTTCTACTAACTTTGGTTTAAAATTTTGAGTTTTCAGATTTCCTAAAAAAAAAAAAAAAACGCCAGAAGCCCAGACCAGAAGGAGTCTCTGGAAATGGGACCGGTCGGTCCAGTTGTTGGGACCGGTCGGTCCAGTTGTTGGGACCGGTCGATCCCCAGCCTAGTCCCAAGTCGAGCACCTGCTCGCATGGCATCGAGCACCTGCTCAACGACGACGCGGAGGCTTCTACGCGGTGATATCTCTTTCACCCTCTACCATCATTGTTTTATCCATCTTTGTTTTCCGTTTTTATTATTTTCTTGTGTCACCAATCTCTTGAACTTTTTCACACCGGAGACGGTGTGATTTAAGTCCGGGGGAGCGGTTTGTTATCGGTTTTATTTTGATTTTTATTGAGTCTGTTTTTGAATTTTATCGAGTGTTGGGAATTAGGATCTTGATCTATTGGAATTATGTTTGGATTAGGGATTACTTGCATGATTTGTTTGGCTAAAGCTCTGTATCGGAAAGGTTATGGGTGGATAAATTTTCCCCAAAGCCCATATTCATCGGGAATTAGGTGGATCCAATATCGTCTCAAGTCATTATTTGGTTAATATTGACTTTTAATTTCTTTTTCAAGGGTTTGACGTTCATTGGGCAAGACTTTTTCGAACCTTGCAAGACACTGCAACTCTCCACCACGTAAGTTCTTTATTCTCTAACTCTCCTCTCTTTTATCAAAGCAACATGTCCAGGTGGCCCAAGGGACTACGCGAATAAGCCCGTGTATCTTTTGGGACTCGCGGAAGGCATGTTGTAAGGGAAACTAAAAGATTCGAAGTGAACCAGGGGATGATGCGTAAACCCGTATCTCCTTTGTGACCTCATGAGAATCGTCCCATAAAAAATATATAAATAAAAAAAAGAGAAAAAAATTCTAGAGGGAAACTTCAAGTTTCTGGGTGAGCCAGGGGACGATGCGTAAACCCGTATGTCTTCGCGGTCTCATTCCGATCTGTCCCAAAAAAAAAAAAAAAAAAAAAAAATCTATCAAACGTTTAACCATTTTTAAACAGAGGATTTGAGTTGAGAAAAAGAGTATGCAGGAGAGGGTCTTGGTTCGGAAAAGTCGGCACCCCTTGAAACGATCCCCCTTGGGTAAGATCACTGTACTTCATTTTCATTAATCCTATTTAAGAGATGATATTGTGGATACCGACGTTTTGATGGGTTGTGGGTGATTAAGTTAGGTTATGAGCCCCATGGTTGACTATGATACATGTTCTAAGGCCTAATGACGAAAGTATGAAATCTGAAATCTTTCCAACAAGCGAGTGAATTCCATCCGCGTTTTCAAACCTTTCTCCTTTACTTGTTTCTAAGTTTGTTTGAGGACAAACAAAGATCTAAGTCCGGGGGAATTGATATATTAGTATTTTGGTCTCTTTTAGTTATCATTTCTTTAGTCTTTTTGGTTCTTTCTAGTTTATTTTGTGTCTTTGCAGGTTCTAGGAGGCTCTCATGCATTGATTAGAGTATGTGGAGGTTATTGGAGCAAAAAGGACGAATCTGGAGAAAAGATGGCACTTTTCATAAACCGAGCACCTGCTCGGTTTGGAGCGAGCACCTGCTCGCCCGAAGACTCGAAGAAGCCAAACTCTCTGGATTCGAGACCGGCCGGTCTGGCCAGTGGACCGACCGGTCCCGTGTGAAGACCCAAGACCCAAGCGAAAGCAAGACCGATCGATCCTACCACTGGACCGACCGGTCCACACCCGAGTCCCGAAGCCAAAACTCTCTGGAATCCGGACCGACCGGTCCGGATGAGAAGACCGACCGGTCCACGACGTGAAGACTTGCCGATTCTGGATACGGACCGACCGGTCCGGAACCAGACCGACCGGTCGGGCACCCAGAACCAAGTTGCCCTAATTTTCTCTATAAATAAGTTTCAGCCACTTTCCTAAACCTAGGTTCTATTTTTCTCTGAGATTTTTCATTGTACGTTCCTGAGACAAGAGACTTGGAAAAATCACGAAAACACTGTTCATCAAAACACTGTTCATCGAAACACTGTTCACGATAACTGTTCACGGTACTGTTCACAGTTACTGTTCACGATTTTGGGATTTTTCTGATTTGTTGCTTCTCCTTGCTGGATCATTCCACGACATCGTTCTGAGAAGAATTCTAAACCTTATTCTCTTTAATTTGATTATGAATTCTCCTTTTGTCTTTGTTGTGATTGATTCCATTATGCTTGAGTAGTCTCATAGCTAGATTAGGGAATTTCAATGGTGGATTAGGATGATAGTGACTGAGCCAAATAGGAAATGTTATCATTTGTCTTCATCAATCGGGATTCATACTGCTTAGGCTAATTTGATCACCTAGTCTATGATCTTAGGATTAACTTATTCACGACAGTGCTCTAGGTTGCTAGATAAACCGTTGATGAGCAATCGGTGTGTAACCAACGACAGTTGATTGTTACCATCGATTGTGAACAAATCGAACCAAATTGTTAATGCTTATCTTCATCTCTGAATTCGAACGACAGTTTATGCATTTAGGATGTTAGATAAAGATATTGATGCATCACGACAGTGAGGCAATATTACATTCATGTTCGAGTTCTAGATTGCGTTAAATTGAATCCTGAATAGATTGCTCAGTCCTTAATCCGAAGTCACTGGCGAATGACTCTAATCTAGTGTCTTTATCTTATTGAATTTACATCATTTTTTAATTGCTATTTCGTTCATTGTTTCGTTTCAAACCAATCCCATTTTTATCTTAGCTTTAAACAATAGTCCATATTTTCATAGTGTGACCTTGGTCCCTGAGGATTCGATACCTAAAATACTACTGCTTTTGTCTGTGCACTTGCGGATTCTATTTGGGTTTAAAACTTCACGTATCATCGAGCGACACACAGGGTCGTGTCGATCGACACCAACAAAACCCTCGTATCGATCAACACACTCCCTGTGTTGCTCGACATGTTACAGTTGAGTTCAACATAGGAGAAGAAACACCACCTTAATTCACAATAGGAAATTTTGATCCATGACAACGAGTTAAAACAAAACAATTGAGAAGAAGAAGAAGAAGCAAATATAAAGAATAAGGAGAAGAAGAAGAATGACTCTGTCGTCCACTGCTTTAGTGGTGGTATCGTTAATAGAAGAAGAAGATGATTTGTGGTGATATCATCAATGGAGGTAGAAGAAGAAAGAGGAAGAAGAGGTAGAAGAAACGGTCGTGACCGTGAAAAGAATATGATTAGAATTTTTTTAAAATATCTCCTATATATTATTAGAGAGGTAATTCTCCTTAAAATCTTACATGTCATCCTTTCATTCACTCTCACAATTTAAATATGACATAACAAAAATAAGAGTTATAGTGGGTTTACACATCACATAAATTAGATATAAGAGGAAACTTAGCTTATATAGTAGATTGCACTTTCCAACATATTAAATTATGAATTATACATTTTAACCTGGGTACCCGTTTACGTATATGAACTAATAAAATGATAAAATCAAATTACCGAAAATTCATATTATTAAAAAAAATATTATTGACAGAAAAAATAACAATAAAAATATCAACAACACCGTATACAATAAAAATAAAAATCAATACATATTTTCACATGTTTAAACAGTAAAATCAAAAACAAAATTAAAAAATAATTGATCCGCGTTGTACGCGAGAGAGTCACCTAGTTATTCATTATATCATCTGTTTTGTTATGATTACTAGTTTGAATAATTATTCTCATCTTTATCATGAAGATGTATGGTTTAGAGAAGATGAACACACTAAAATACAAAACGGGGTTATTTCGAAATATTATACAATTCCGGTGCTATTTGCAAATGTGGTATAATACATATTTAGAACGATGATAATACCAGAAAACCCTAGACACTTGCGCTCTCGGCTTCCCATCTCTCTTATCACGGCGGCAAGGTTAGTCATCAGATTCGATTCTGTTTCTTCACTAGTAATCGGATCTCTGCGTTTGTGTTATCCGATTTTCATCGAATTAAACTGCTTCGAATTTGCTTCAGAGTAATAAAACCTTTTGTGCCGCGTTTTGCGTTTTGTTGTTGTTGTTGTTGTTTTCTGGGATGAATTTAGGGTTTGTACGAGTTTTTCTGGTTATTCGTAGCATTAAGATTCGTGTCATTTTCGTGTGACTTGTCTAGTGTTGCGTTTGAAAAGTTGCAAACATGGCGAATTTAGTCAAACCGGAGAATGCCCTGAAACGTGCTGATGATGGTAAGTTTTACGGCTCATGACCTTGGTTTAGTCACTAGATTCTATGAATTGGTTTGAGACTGCATGATATGACATTGTGTTACATGTGTGTGTGTGTGCAGAGCTGATCAATGGGGGACAGGAACAAGATGCTCTTCAGGCGCTTCATGATCTGATTACCCCCAAAAGATACAGAGCGTGGGAGAAGCCACTTGAAAAAATCATGTTTAAACAATGCAACTCAAAAAAATATATATATATATATATATATATATCATGTTTAAGTATCTCGATTTTTGTGTTGACTTGAAGAGAGGTCGGTTCGCCAAGGATGGTTTAATCCAGTACCGTATTGTGTGCCAGCAAAATTGAATGTCTCAGTTCGTTGGAGCTGATAGGAAGGATTATTTTTTTCTTAAAAGAAATAAATTTCCATCTCTTAGTAGAGACAATGTAATTTTAGTACCTATTAAAACAAAAATTACCATTTGCGCGTATATACAAATTATACTCTCCAAGTATCTGTATGTGTTGACTTGTGTTATCTGCGGCAACGGGTTTGTCCCATCCGAACATTCCCCAAAGCTTACAAGTCTATCACACTCTTAAATTTGTCCTGAAGAAAAAGGGAGGACGTGGTAATGTTTTTGGCCTTAAAATGACTCAAAAAAAATTTTTGCTGGATAAAAAGATGATGTTTACTGTAAATTTTGTTGGGTGGAAAGAATCTACCAAGTCATCCAGGGCAGCTTCATTAAGCAGTTATTCTCATCTTCATAAAAATAGTTATTTTCATCTTTAAAATGATTCCCACATTTTTTTTTTTACCTCATTTGATTACAAGTCATACTTCTTCAGATATCCACTTTGACTATATGATCACTTCATGCCCCTTACTTTTTAGAACATTAGTTTCATGAAAACTAAACCAACATACTCGCTTCTCCTTTACTTTGTTATTTGCTCTACCAAGAAGCATTGAATCAAAATCTCTAATGAACAAGCTTTGAAAATATTGGAAACTAGGTGACTTCCCGCGTTATACGCGGAGATAAAGATGTAAAACCAAATTAAAACAATTTGATAGTATAAGGAGAATTTTCAAAATATACCAGTCTAGAAATGCCAATTTAACATAAGTACTTTTTAAAATATATTTATTGAATTTTTTCTCCGATACTTTACGTATTTACTATATTTTTTTAAACTATTATATCTGAATCATGCCTTATTGTACATTAAATTTTTAAATAAAATAACATTTTTTAGATCTTAGAGTTCGAAGAACCATATTATTTGATACATATTTCTTACTTTTCTTTTGAAAATATTGGAAATGTGAAATCTTGTGTTTCCCGCTTACTTAACAATTGCTGATCAAGACATTTGATTCTTCAATTCAAAGTGAAGTTACAGAATCACTTCTTTAACAGAGATTATAGATTTTATATAGGGATATATATATGTTCTACCCAATACAATCGAAGTCTGCATCTTTTCTTACAAGACAAGAGCACCTAAGTACTCCATATTCCCCAATTCCCTCTCAATAAATCCCACCTATACCCAAAACTTCTACTTCCCTGCATATTCTTATTAAGGAAAGATCGATAATCCCATCGCAAAACCGGAGACTTTTCATGTATACGGATAGTATCCATATGGGTAACTAACAGACTGAGCTCTGTAGTGAAGATTCTGATGAGTATTATTATTCATCTGATCTCCAGACTCTACAGGCTTAGCCACGCGCTTGCTGCTCTGTTCTTGGACCGCCCCAAAGACTATCTCATTAGCCTTCTCACTGTTCTGCTCATAATAAGTATGCGGTATCGACGAGTAATGCCTTCGATGCTGCTGCTGCTGTTGATGCTTCTGCTGCTGCTTTTGCTGTTGTTGCTGATTTGGGAATTCAGCATCCCAGCTACTGTAAAAAGCCCGGCTCTGACGCAGCTGCTGCATTTTCTCTGCGTCTTTAGACATGAAAGCATAAGTCTTTCTTGGAGTTGGGTTCCTAGGCTCAACGGGAGGAGGTTCATCTTCGTCTCTAATCACAATGCTCTCTTGAATCGGCCATGGAGTTGTAGACTGCTTTGTTGTTCCATAGTACTGTTGCTGATAGCTCGTCGCTGTCTGTTTTTTCCTAAGTATCTCTTGAATAGAAACCCAAGCATTCGAAACGAGTTTTCCTAACGATACCACGAAGGTTTCCTCTTGTTTCTCTTGATGTTCATCTCCGGTTGGAATCAAAGACGGTCTGAATGGTTTCATAGGCTTTTGATCAGGATCAGGTTCAAACATTTCTTGATCCTGTGTAATAATTATTGATTAGTTTTAGCAGAAGAATCATAACACAGGCTAGTATGGTAGATGTTTTAATAAACTTACGGTATGAGAAGAAACGATAGAACCGACTCTACGTTGCAATAGAGCTAGCATATAACCAAAGAAACCTGCAGCTACGAGAACCGCAATCCCTGCAATACATTGAACTCAGAAACAAGGACTCAAAGGATTAAAAGAGAAAGAGAAAGAGATGAGAATTTGGTAAGCTTACCAAGAGGAAACCCGCTTCCATACTGATAAGCACAATCATCGAAATGGAGTTGAATCTCTCTAATGGCTTTGTTTCCACGGTCAATGACGAGTAAGGAACAGCTGCTTCCAACATAAACAACATCAAAATCATTGGAAAACTTTGCATCTTCGCTCGGTCCATCCACATGTCCTCCATTTCGTATCGTTTTCCCTCCAGCAATTGTTGTAACTCCTACAATATCGCCATTTAAACTCAGTACATGATACAATACAATCAAACCCTTCTACTCAAAGATAAAGAAGCTATTACCTCCTTCACTTATCTTCCGTATAGCATTATTCACCGTGTCCGCCACATATATGTTTCCTCTGTCATCAACCGCAAGACCCTTAGGATGGTTTAACTTCGCGTCACGTAATCTCCCATCCACATGACCCGGATATCCTTCAGGGGAGCCAGTAACCAATCTCGGCCTACTATCTGCATAGTATTTCCAATAGTTGTCATATAAATAATAAAACTCAGATACAAACACATTTCAAAACAAGAACTAAAAGCTAAGAATTTGTTTGCACTTTATAATACCAAATCATTTAGTTTCTATTCTTGATAAGAAATACTTTTGTTTAGATCTCATCTTTGAAAAAGTCAGATTCAGCAACACAAAAAGTACTATAAAAATTATACCAAGTAGACTGACTGATTCATCCCCGACAAAGTCACTCCAGAGTCCAGATACGACAAAGATTATACAGCAAATCTCCATAAAAAAAAAAAGAAGTAATATACTAGTTCTGGTGAAATTTCAATTAAAGTACAAAAAAAAAAAAAAAAAAAAATCCATGAAATTTTCCAAATGCAGCATCTTTGTACAACACAGTCCATGTGCATTCAGTTTTAGGTAAAGACAAATACAATAGAGAATCTCAAACTTACATAGTGAAAGAGAAGATGAGATCTTGTAAATGTTACTGTTCTCAGAATCAAGTATAAGTAACTCTCCGTTAGGTAAAACCTCAATCGAATACGGTTCGATTCTGAGTTTGCTTCCGTCGAATACAGTCTCTACCGAATACCCATCCTCGAATTTCACCATCGATCTCGTTGCAATCGCTGGTTTTTCAAAACCGAAATCAAATTGTCAAATTAAAACCAAATCTGGGAAAAAAGGCGAAAACTTTATCAGAAAAAAAAATGGAAGAGAATCGAACTTGTTTTGGTGGTGGTTTTGAGTGACCATAACCATTTCATGAGGGAAGAACCGTGATTTGAGATAAACCCACTAATAATCTCTGCGAAAAAGTAAGATTTCGAAACGAAACGATTTAAGCAAATGATGAAAACCCAAATCGAAGATTGTGAGAAAACAAAATGAGTATTTACTTACTCGCGGGAGAATTTGTTGATGGAGCTGAAGCTACGAACCCAGAAAGGAAGAGAATGAGAATACCCAGAACCAGAAAATCTCTACCCATTGATTCGATTTCAAAAGAGACCCAAAAACCCTAGTTCTTCGTACACGGAATCTTCTGGGGAAAAAACAAAAATGAGAATGGCGGACAATGCGAAGATTAAAATAGAGTGTTTTTCTTTAAGGTTTCTTGAATAAAGAGAGAGAATTGAAAAAGAAGAAGGAAAAGGAAACAGAGAGGTTAGATTTGCAGAGTTTGTTCATGGGTCAGATTGGTGACCTCTTTTGTAACGAAGGCTGATGTGTTACCATTCGGACGAGCGATTGAAACTAGCGGTTAGAAGGAGCGATTGAAATGAGTGGTTAGAAACGTGTTTTTTTGATTAAAAACCGTGGTTGTAACGACGTTTTCAATCTGACCCTATAAGAGACGATTGACCACGTTTGAGGATGAAATGTGTGTAGTTTTGTTTTTTATAATTTTTAATACATTTTTTTTTGTTTTATGAAAATTTGCATGGAAGTTTAGTAAATAAGGGTAATTCTCATAGATACCACTTTTTTTAGATTTTTTCCAACCATATCACTAATTTTTAAAAGTTTCCTAGATATCACTTTTTCAAATGTTCCAAAAATACTACAAAAATTAAAATTAGTTTTAAATGATCAAAACTAAACCCTAAAGCTACATCATACCCCATAAAACTATACCCTAATTGTACAATAGTTAACCTAAACCAAAAAATTTAAATTATATTCTTTAAAAATTATTTTTTGTGTTTGTGGTATTTTTGAAAAGTTTGGTTTGTTTTTGTGAAAAGTGGTATCTAAGGAACTTTTAAAAATTAATGGTATATAAGAAACAAAAAATTTGTTTGGTGGCTTCCTAAGGAATTTCCCAATCAATAACTAGATTACTGGCCCGCACCGTATGCGGGTATGAAATCTTTTAGACGATTAAGTTAGTTTTAGTTTTTAGTAAAGGCTAAAAAGTGTTTATTAGTTTATTAAACATGGGATACGCAAAATTGTTTGTTTTAAAACTTATATTTTAATACAAAAATAATATGTTTCAATATTCTTTAATAGTAGAGATTTTTTAATTTGTAACTTTTTAAATTTGTGTTGAAATAAAAAAATAAACTTACTTACATTTAGCAATAATCATTTTGACCAATATTCAAATATTGCAATTTTTTTATAATAATTCATACATCACTAAACAAATTCTTATAAGTTACAACAACATCAAAATCATAAACCGAAACGAAATACTTCAATCAACACACAACAATCATGCATGAGGAGGATGAAGTGGGTGTTTATTATTTTGTTTTTTTGTAATTTTTAGTACACTATTTTATTGTACACATTGACACTCAACACACATGCATGGGTATCATCTAATTCCTTGTACACATTGACACCCAATAATTGTAATTTTAGTAATAATTTATGTTATTTATGTTAAATTATTTGTGAATATGTGAATATATATATATACTTTTAAATTATATGACCAACATTTAATTATATAATTTTATTTAATTACATAATTTTATTTAATTATACTATTCAACCGTTCTAGTGTTACCAATCAAACTTATTTTTCAACCGCTCTCCGTTACCGAACCGCTTTCTCTAACCACTGTATTTAACCGTCTCTTTTCAAACGAACTTCAATTCAACCGCTCAAAATTTTGTAACCGCTCTTTTCAAACAGAGTGACCAATCTGACCCCATAGGTGAAAAAGAGTGAAGACACTCGAGTGAGAAAAGGAAGGGGAAAGGTAGCAGAAAGAGTGGTCATGTGATGAGGTTAATAATTTAAATTAAGAATTTTTTTGGTATTATGGGTTGGTGATTAGTTTAATTTTATTTGTGTGTTAATTAGCCAATATCAAAAACACAACTTTTTGAAGTTTGAGTTTTCAAGAATAATACCCAACTATATTCTGGTGATTAAATAGCTTTAGTTATATTTTTATGCATAAAATCAGCTTTTTTGGAGTTTATGTTATGGAATATATTCTACAACCAAAGGATAAGTACAAATTATCTTTTTTTATCAAAGAATAGTTTTTTGGGTAAAGATTATATTCTTTTCAGTTTGAAAAATGTTTTGGTAGGAAGCTTTATTCATCTTTATATTAGATCATTATTTAAGAGCAATATTCATTTTTTTTTTCAACTAAACTTTAAATCAGAAAAGAATTCCAGAATTGGTTCAACCAATTCGAAGGATAATTGCTTACAAATGAGAATTTAATGATAACGCGCAAAACGGATCAAAACATTCGTCTATAAATTAACCGAACATGGAGTAGTCATATCTCTTTTTATACTCCTTCTGTTTCATAAAAAATGATGTTTTGGAATTTACCCAAATATTAAGAAAAATTAAATGCAAAAACTTATTAACACAACTTGCCCATTTTCCAATATGCATTTACACTTTTTATTAAGCATTCTCCTTATTTCTTCCGTAAGTGCCAATTAGAGATTATACTTCACCTTTTTAGCACTCTAATTAATAAATTTATTTCAATAAAAACAGTTAAATAAAAAATGTGTTAATTGGAAAGCAAAACATCCTATATTGTAGAACAAGAAAAAATTCCAAAACATCATGTTTTATGGAACGTAAGGAGTATAATATATAGTCTTTCGGCAAAGTAATATACAAAACTTCTAAGGTTTCATTTGTTATTAAAAAAGAAAATGATTTGATTGTGTGTTTGTACAATGTTGACACCAATAAGTATTGTTTTTTAAGAAGGAAAGATCAAAACAAAAATTCTAAATAAAAACTGCTACGTTTCATTTTATTTGATGGTTGTTTAGAGTTTTTTATTTTATTTTAAGTGATGTTTTCAAATTTCTATGCAAATTAATATTGTTTATGTTGTTTTTTATTATTTAAATTATGTATATTATTTATTATTGGTTGAATTATTTTGGAGTTAATGATAAAGTATCTTTAATTGTGAAAAAATAAAATTTTAATTGATTTCAAATAAAATAAAAAATAGCATTATTGATATATAAAAATTATTCGGGAAAAAAACATAGGAGATGCATTCAGAATTTCTTCTAAAACCATGACATACGTCATGAGTCTATGACAATGTAAAATAACTAATGAGTCATTATTGAGGCCATAATTAATTGGGGTTTTTAATGGACTTTTAGTGGTTAAAAACAATTAAAAATATAAGAAAAAGAGATAAGAGAGAGAGTGAATCGGTTCTACTTTTAAAAATTTTAGAACTCTCGTTAGAACTTCTCTTACCACATATCATTCTCTATTTGTTTCAATTTATTATTTAATTATATAAATTAATCAATTTTATAATAATTATATTATACTATTATTTAATATTCTAAATATTTATTTTTTAGAGATCCATCGATGTGGATGTTCTTAAAATTTACTAATCATAATATAAAATTAACTAATCACCAATCGCAAAAGAGTGTTGGACAATGGACATCACATTTCCTGCACAATATACTAAAAACTGAAATATGACGTTAAAATACTCGCAATTTATCATTCTGCTCAGTTGCTTGGCTTCCCATGAATCACCACTACCTCGGCAAACGAAACAACCAATATCTTGAGACCACGTATCAAGTAATATCCTTTTTGGAACAAGAATTTGCCACGTGTACGGAGGTAACTGTCACACTTGCTCGATTATTTGTACTAGTAATATTTAGTAATAAATTAAGGGTGAAGTAGTAATTACACAGGATACGAGTTATGACTAGAGTCAAACAGTGCATATATTCTCGCACCATGATCCTTGTTTCGCGCTGCCTTATCTTATTCTTACTCATTTGTAAATTCACTTCTTCTTTTGTTTTTTACAATCTTTATCATATTTCCATGGGAAAATTGATTTAAAAGGTTTTCTAAATATAAATTTAGTAATATACGTTTTTATTTGACATTGCTAATTTTTTCTACAATTACTCTTTTTATATAAATAATTAGTTTTTTCAAAAAAAATTTTCAAACATGTAAAAAATAAAATAATAAGACTTTTTATCAAAAGTGAAAATTTTAATTTCTAAGCATTACATTAAAATTTGTATTTCTAAATTTAATGTATTTTGTACAGAATGTACATTCTGCTGGTTATACATGTTCCTAAAAATTTAGAAAATGTAATCTATCGATTGTACATGTTCTAAAACTTTTAGAATTTGTATTTTAAAATTTGTTCTTCGTTCTAAAAATTTAGAGCACATGCACATTCTAAACGGTTTAGGAGAAATTTTTAGAATACGTCATCTGCACATTGGTCTATAATCTAAAAATTTAGAGAATGACTAATATTCTAAAATTTTTAGAATCAAATTTCAGAATACATAATCTTTACTTTACTCTACGTTCTACAAAATGTAGAATATGTATTCTTCAGTATGTTCTATGTTCAAGAAAATTTAGAATACCAATTCTAAAATTATTTTTCAAATTCCAAAAATTTAGGAAATCAAATATTTCAGTTAAGGAAATCAAATATTCAATATATTTTTCGAAAATTATTAAATGTATTTTCCGAAAATAAAATAATTTATTTTTCGAAAATTATTAAATATATTTTCCAAAAATTAAGGAAAGAAACTATTTAAATATTTAATTATAACAAGCGGTTAAGGAAATTAGATATTTATTAAGATTTAATTACACAGAATTGAGAACATGCATTCTATTTTTTCAGAATACGGTAAAACTGTTTATGTCATAATTATGGTAATCGGCGCTAGAGGATTTTTGCTTTTACCCGATGAAGAAGAAAAGCTAGGGGTTTCAATTTACCCTTTCTATCAATCTAAGCCTCTTAATCATTTAGTGTGTTTGCGTATATATTTTATTTTGATATAAATTTCAAAAAATTTCAATTAATGGTATTAACAAATAAATTAAATTTCAGAGTGAAATTGAAATAATTCCGAAATTTAATTCTAAATTAAAATCACAATACAATCTTACAATTAAGGAAAAAATCTAATATTTTGGAAACAAATCATTCAATTAATGAATTTAAGAGGTATTTGAGGATTTTAATTTCAACTAAAGTGTATGTCACCAACAAAGAAAAATAAAGGTGTAGATCACCAAATCTTAAATTTTTTGACCTAAAAATCTAATTTTCCCTATTTCCATATGCGTTTAATTATCCAATCCAGCTTATCCACTAACATTGTCCCAACCATAAAACATTGTTCATGAATTTGTTCGTTTTGTTGTCCTTCACTGATGAATAACAACGATATACACAATATCAACGAATAATGCGTGTTATTAACAATAAACTATATCAATTAAATCATGTTTATTTTGTTGTTGTTGGTTAGACGATAAGTTTTTATGACAAGTTACGACTAGAAAATTTAAACACTAAAATTCCTAATATTTTAAAATTTTAGATAACAATATGCTGTAGGCCAAACCAATAACAATGAAACAAATCTGGTTTTTATTGTCAAGACTCAAGATGATCTAAATGGAAGTACAATTGTAGGTGTGAAAGACAAGAAAGAAGTGAGATGAAACATTAGAAATAAATTAGGTTCTCTCAACTCTAGATATTGATTCTTCTAGGAATTAGAACCAACACAAAATGGACAACAAGAAACAAAATGATGATATTTTATTATTTTTGGAAGAAAAAATAAGTTCCTTTTGTAAATAGAAAAATCTAAAAGCAAAATAAAGAATAATAGGAAAGATTTGAAGGTGAAAAATGGTCCCCTTTAATCTTTATTGAAATTATAATCGGCAAGGGGAAACTTTTGTTTTTTGTTTTCATGGAAGAGTTTTTGTTTTACAAAGTACCAACATATATAAATAACTATGAATTGCCCATGCATTGCGTGGATTTAAAAATTTATATGGTAAAATATGCAATAATTTTTAGCTTATTGACTAATTGGATTTATTATTAGGTTTATTTGATGTTTATAGTAAAATATATAATTATCTAGGTTAGATGACTTAACATTTATAGCAAATTGTTTAGCTTATACAATGTTATATGGAAAAAAATAGACGGTTCATAAAATTACAACATATAGAAAATATTTATTTTGCCATAAATTCCTAATGTATATGTCTTTATCAATAATCACTACGATTTCCAAAAAAAGATGTTTGTTCGTCTTTTTTCTTGCATGAAACACATTTGTAAAAACAATATTGACTCTATCAAGACACATGCATCATCTCAACAAAAATGTTGGATGTATCTTTATATATTTTTTATTAGAACCTTGAATCGTAGTAAGAAAATAATTGATGCTTTATTGTATTTTTGTCTTATTCTCTTTCTTGTATGCTGTGATTTTTTTTTAAATCAACATAATAAAATATGGAATAATTTCTACCTTAGAAAAATAAGATATTACCTGAATTTGGTGTTTATAATAAATAATTTAAATAGGTTAGAAAATTAAGCATTTGTAGTAAATCATTAGACATATAAAATAATCTCAATAAAGATGTTGGAATGTATTTATTTTATTTTTGAAGATAATTTGATGTTAATTGTTTGCTTTAAATTAATATTATCATCACACTTTTATTTTAAAAAATCAATTGAGAAATCACAAAATTAAAAGAGAAAATGTCATGAAGCAGGCTTGGCTGAAGTGGCCTAGTGGCCGAAGGTAAGTCCACAAAAGGTAGGCACCATCACACTCGTGATCGAGTTCCCCCGCCTACTTAATGTATGTATTAGGCTAATAGGTCGGTCAGTTGTGACCCAGTGTTTGACAAAAAAAAGAGGGAAAATGTCAAAATTAAAAAAAACTAAAAAGTTGTAAATAAAAAAATGACATGTGGCAGCCTCTCAGGGCATTACCTTTTGAAAACGTTAAAAATATTATATATATAATCTTGATTGTTTAGGGTTTTCGTTTATTTGCTGAATGATGTAATTGTTACCAATATTTGTAAAATATAAATGCGGTTACACTTTTATAAGATAAATTTTCATAAATGTCACTTTTGAAATATTATTTTGAGAATAATAGAGTTGGTAGTTTTTCTGGAGCGAGAGAGTTGATAATTTCAGGAGTGAGAGAGTTGATAGTTGATAGTTTGGTGAAGATTGAACCTCATGGGCTACAAATTGACAAATTGAGCTATATGTAGAGCTAATATGTAGACCACAAGCTCAATGGTGAAGATTAAATTTTCATTTTATGTCATGTCCATTGAGCTTGGAAAAAGAACCCTTAATATATCAAATGAAAATTAATGAAATATAAAAGCCAAAAAAAGGCGGTGGATGAATATCGTACGAACCACGACGGTCGATGATATAAAAACAAAAGGATAGTTGAGGAAATAAATGGACATGACATAAAATTACAACAACAATTACTCTTTCTAGTTGCCTATAACGTGGATCCTACCTCAAAAATTTTACTACAACTTGAAGAAGTGAGTGATCCCACAACTGAATTTAATTTTTAAGAGAAGAAGAAAGAATACAAGTTTCTAGACAGAGAAAACAATGAGAAACTTGCAAATCCTAATTTTACTTGAAAACAAGAGTTGCAAAAAGAGACAAGAAGAAAGAAAGAAAGAAAATTCTTCAAAAAGTCACATTAAATACCATTATCACTTTTAAAACATATTGATTATTGATGTTATGTTATTTTATTGGCACTTCCCATTTTAAACGATGCTTTCAAATGCGACTTGTGTGTGAGATGTGGTCTTTAAGCCCAATGATGAGTCCCCCAAACCTTTTAAGAGCTTAAGCACGTCGCTTACATCGTCCAAGAAGTACTTAGCTTTGCTCGGTTTTCTTCCCACCGTGCAAGCGAAAACCTCTGGTTGAATCAGAAGCTCCGGATTTCCCATAGTACTCAATATACTTTCGAACATGTCCTCGTCTGATCTATCATCCCCTATGCATATCACCATCTCCGGAGGGCTCCCACGTTCCACCATTCCGCGGATTACTTTTTCCGCAGCTAGACCTTTGCTTACACTCTAAATTTCATTACAATTTGAGAAGAGTAATTTTACAATTTGAGTAGAGTTAAAAATGACAAATTCTCAAATGTTTTTGCAAACCGAAAGATATGGTTTTGTTAGGGAATAATATCCAACATCGGTGGCTCAAAAAGATCTTAAGTACTTAAAAACACAGTTTAAAAAATTACTTTTCTTCTAAAAGTTATTATAAAATATATATAATTAAAACACATAAATGTAAAAAGAGACAGCAAAGTAGTATTTGGTCACACAAGATTTGATAAAGTTAAAAATTGTATAGAAATATGAGAACATTTTATATTTTGAAACCAAAAAAAATAATTTCAAAACATCTTATATCAAGGAATGGAGTGAGTATTTACTTTGACAAAAAAAAAGGAATGAGTATTTACTTACCTCTGGTTTGACCTCTACAATGTGTTGACCTCTCTTGACAACAACAGGCTCATTCGCGAGCACGCTCTCTAGATGATCAAGCATTTCCTTAGCTTGGCATGATCCAAAGTCTGGATCTGCATCTTGATGATGCCATACCAAAGCACTCTCTTTAAACTCTATGCTCGACCCATCCGTTGCCTCCATGTATGATCTCATTATTGGTTCCACTATTGTCTTCCACTCTTGATTTGTGGACGAGTAACAAGTCTCCCATTCATTCTTGCTATCCCACCTGAAGAATCCCACAAGCAAAACAAAGAGTATATTTTCATTTTATTCAATTCAAAAACTTGTATTCATAACCTCCATCTAAACAAACAAGATTCGACATTTATGTACCTTATGAAGTATCCATGTTCAGCCGATATTCCAAGATTTTCACAAAGAGATAACCAGTTGCTCAAAGACTCGGGTCCTCTCCCGCTAACAATAAACACAATATTTTTAGGATCTTCGCAAAGAGCCTTCAAAATATCGAGAACTTCAGCGCTTGGATCTTGAATAATGGAGCTTTGAGGAACAAGAGTACCGTCATAATCAAGAAATATCACCCTTCACTCTGTTTTTCTATAGACCGGGACAATGTGTTCCACATATAGCTTCCTAAAACTTGGAGAGAGTGACAAAACTCTAAAACCCAATCCAAGTCCAATCCCCCAACAACTTTTACTATAATGATCCTTGCATGCTCTCTCGAAATCTTGCATAAAGCTCTTTGCCCAATAACCAACATCATGAGTACTAATATAATGGTAATGTTTCTCATGTTGTTGTTGCTTCTCAGCCTCACTCATTTTAAGAGCCGAGTTAACCGCCTGAGCAACAACATCTACATCCCATGGATTCACCCTAATAGCACCACTCAAAGAAGGCGAGCATCCGATAAACTCGGATACAACAAGCGTGCTTGTGCGAGGAGATAAATCAAACGCTTTATTTTGTGCCCCTTGCCTGCAAACTATATATTTATAAGGAACTAAGTTCATGCCATCTCTCACTGCATTCACTAAACAACAATCCGCCGCAGCGCAATACGCGGTTTTCTCATAACGTGGAACAAAACGATTGATCAGGACTATTGGCGTATAATCAAACGTACCGTAACACTCATTGATCCGTTTTGCGGTTACATACGTTTCTCTCTTTTCTTCTTCCACATCTTTACCAGTGTATCTTGCCGGATTCAAGATTTGAACAAGAACAACTTTGCCTCTTAAATGCTCATATGTGTAAAAGAGATACTCCATTGCTTGAATCTTTAGGCTTATGCCTTTAAAAATATCCATATCATCAATACCAAGAACTAGTTTTTTTCCATTAAACTGTTCTTGAATCTCTTTCGTTTTCGCTATAGTGGAAGAAAGATTCAAAACAGAATCCAATCTTCCAATGTGGACACCAACAGGAAGAATTTTGATATACACAATCCGGCCAAAGTAATCAAGGCCTATGTGTCCGTGCTTAGACTCGTAATCAAGACCAAGCATTCGATTACAACAAGACAAGAAATGTCGCGCGTAATCAAACGTGTGGAATCCAATGAGATCACAGTTCAACAAACCTCTCAAAATCTCGTCACGAACGGGTAATGTTCGGTAAATCTCGGAAGACGGAAAATGACTATGAAGGAAAAAACCGAGCTTGATTCTGTTAAAACGTTTCCTCAAGAAAGTAGGAAGAACCATTAGATGATAATCATGAATCCAAACATAATCATCTTCAGGGTTGATAAATTCCATAACCTTGTCTGAAAATATCTTATTGGCTGAAACATAAGCTTGCCAGAGACGGATATCGAAATGATCTCCATGATCCGGAGATAATGAGAGTATGTAATGGAATAGAGGCCATAAATGGTGTTTACAGAAACCAAGATAGAACATTTCTTGCAACTCTTGAGACAAAAATGTTGCAACACAGTTGAAATCCTTGAGAAGTCTTTGTGAAACTTCTTCTTGTTCGCTTGATTCGACATCAACGTTAAGCGATCCAACGTAGAGAAACTCTGTTTTTGAAGAGAACCCATCTTTGAGTTGTAATTGGAGAGAATCTTCGTCCCAAGTAAAACACCATTTCTTAGTTTCTTCATCTCTTTTAGATTGGATAGGTAACATGTTTGACACTATGATCTTCCTCTCATTGGAGGAGGAAGCAACTTCGGAGGAAGTTAATTCTTCCCCACCGTCTCCGTCTAAGTCAAAGATCTCTCCGGGAACAATCATGACGTGAGGAAGAGTTCTTGAAGCCAAGCACTAGTATTTTGTATAAATGTGGTGTATAAAAGAAAAAAGATTCTTGTATATCTTTTATACATCACATTTATACAAAATACTAGTTCTTAGCTTCAAGAACTCTTCCTCACGTCATGATTGTTCCCGGAGATATCTCTCTCTTAGATGGACCAAATTTTGTATTTGTATATTTTTTTTTTGGTTCAAGAATGGATTTAAAGATCCTTAATGTAATCCTATTCTATTGGCGTTGAACTTAAATTTAGCAACTCACATTTTTTTAACCTATTGTTTGGGGTTTGATATGGCAATGATTCTGATTGCCAATTCCATCTTCTTTGGTTTGAAATTTGAACTGAGCAAAACAAATTAAAATTTTGTTTTAACAATATCCTTTTGAAACCTATTTAGACTTAATATATTTCGGCTTTGAATGGTGACCTCGTTTGGACGTATTTGCGTTTGCAACCGCCCCAATTATCAGACGGACGTTTGTATTTTTTTTTTAAATAAAATATTTTATTTTTTATTTCTGAAAAATATAGGTATATACTTAACTTTAATATAAAAAATCAAACTAAAAATTTTAAATTATTATTTCTATTTAAATAATAAATAATATTTTATATCAAAAATTATTTACTATTTAACCGCTCTGTTTAAATGGAATGACCAATCTGACCCAATGTATAAGTTTTGTTGTCTTGACGCAATGTTCTTAATTATGAACCAAAGTTGCATTCATGATTTAAATTTTCAGATTTAAAGTCATATGATTTGAAAACAAAATAGGATTAAGAAATAAAGAAAATAATAAAACTTTCAAATACATCTATTTAACCAAAATTAACAGATTTAAAATTTGATTTACAAACCAGTCAGGTTAATGAAACAATCATACTATAAGTCATCTTGTAAATAATTTATCTTCCAACATTGATCTTGGGTCCAAGCATTGGCTGAGAGTCGGTGTTTCCAGGCGATATCTCGGAGGCGGAAGCGTCTGTCTCTTTGGTTTGAATGGTATTGAGAGAGGCAGCGGCGGTAATGTCGTCAAATCTCCAGTCTATTATGTAGCCTGGCTTAGAAGTGACATCATTGACCTCAACATCTCCTGACAACATGGCCACCACTCTTGACATGGGTGGTCTCAAGGTATGAGATGCTTGTGTGCACAACAAAGCAATGCCAATCACGCGTTTCACTTCCTCTACGTTGAATTCATTTCGATCATCATCTATTAGTTCAATTTCTCGGTTTTTCTCATGTAAATTCCATGCCTGTCACCAGTAAAAAGACAAAAATCACTAACACAACCCGTATTCGCCATTCATGACTATTTCAAAGTAAAAGATGTACCCATTCGAGAAGATATATTTTTTCATCCTCCAAGTGCGTATCAGAGTTCGCCCTTCCACTCACTAGCTCAAGAGCCACAACACCAAAGGCATACACATCTGTTTTCTCTGATAGATATCCACGCATTGCATACTCTGGCGCAAGATATCCACTACATTGAATACAACAACGAGTAAAATGTGTTCTGTTTCTTATAGTTGCAAACCAAACGTACAAAGGGCTTGGGGATACTTACATCGTCCCTGCAACTCCGGTACTTATGTGGGTTTTCTTGTTATCGTATAGTTTTCCAAGCCCAAAATCAGAAACTTTTGGGACCAGTTTAGAATCAAGCAAAATGTTGCTGGCCTTCACATCCCTGTGTACAATGCGAACCCTCGCCTCTTCGTGGAGATAAACTAGACCTCTGGCTACTCCCACACATATCTCAAAACGGGTTGACCAGTCAAGATGTAAAGTCTTTTTATCGCCTGCAACATCCAAATCAATCAAACATGCACAATGAGTACTTTTAGATTGGCAGCAGCATGGATCGGTATGTCATATTAATGTTCATTACCAAATAGTGCTTGATCGAGACTTCCATTAGGAAGATACTCATATACGAGCAAACGATGATCTCCTTCAAAGCAGCAACCGTAAAGTTGTACAAGGTTGCGATGCAGAACTGCAGAAATTGCTACAATTTCTGCAACGAATTGTCCTTTCCCTTGTCGGGATCCAACCGACAACTGTTTCACCGCTACCTCTCTTCCATCGTTGAGGTTTCTCTGTTGAATGTATAATTAAAAAAACGCATAAAAAGGTATTAGTCATAGTCTTTTTCCTAGTATCCCGAAGAATATACAGATATTTCGTCCATTTCACTTTAGGATTTACCTTATAAACAGGTCCAAAGCCTCCTTCTCCAAGCTTGTTTGAGATATCGAAATCTTTTGTTGCACTTTTAAGTTCCGAGTAACTAAAGGTGTAAGGCCTTATGTCCATACCAAGTAGCTCTGCAAGGAAAAATTCAGTTATTCAAATTTAATTTTCAATCGGAGGGCCAGAATTCTCCAACTCAAGGGCGCTGTTTGTGTTCTTGTTACATCCATACCTTCATCATCTGTGTACCGCTTTCTTTTTTTTGGATGATGAAGATAACGACACCCGCAAAGATGCTCAAAAGTCCCACGCCAACAATGACACCCACAATAGTACCAGTCCTGTTCTTCCCCTTTGATGGTGGCTTATTAGCCACTGTTGGTGTAAAATCTAAGCAGCAATATATTTAACACTTAGGTACTTACTAGCATAAGGAGATATTGATAATCAAGACAAAATAAGAATTCGCCATTTACATTACCTAGGGTTGCACTGACGGCCGATATTAATGGACCATAAGCCCCTTGAAAAGGAATACAACATGTACCTTTTCCAGCCCAGAAAAGATGAATCTCGAGGTGATTTTCGGACACATTTGCTTTATATTCTCTTTTAACGGCTTGAACAGGAGAGTCACCTGCTGTTCTGCGTATATCAAAATCCTTTTCCACAAGTTTTCCCTGGAACACAGAGTTAGATGTCAGAATTCATTAGAACCAAATTCATAACAAGATTATTACACCCAAAAGTTAGATCAAGTGGTGTAGACCTGGACATAAATGTCAAAATGTCGTCTTCCAGTAGCTTTCCAACTGTTAGAATCTCGAATTTGTATTTCAGCAAATTGGAGTGTTACAGTATAGCCTCCATTTTCTAAACCCAACCCATGATACCTCAGGGAAGATGGAGAAAGTCTTTTTGACTGAAAAAGCTCATAGTCCGAAGTGTTGATAAATTGTGCTTGTGAATTTGCTATGTATATATTATTGCTACTTCCGGCAAAAAGTCCTACACTACTAGTTGCCCATCTCTGAGCAGCATTCACGACAAACGAAGCTGGTCCTAGATCCTCTTCCTCCTTCTCAAACAGCGCTCCACTAACAGACCTTATGTCTGGGCCTCCGCAGTTGATCTAAAGTCAGAATCTAGAGACTAGTCAATAGAGAAAATCTTAAGCAATTTTCTTTTCCAATGGTACATTCAAGAACTGTCCATGTCACTGTACATGAAGAACAACGGTTATGAGGATATCTCTACGATACACTTACATATTCCTTTGCCTCGATTGCATGGAAAGTTCTTCTGCATGCATTTCAGTCCTGATAAAACCCTTTGGAAAAAAACATTATTTAAGAAAGAAGTGATAAGTCGTTTATACTTGCATTCTTTTAGAGGGAGAAATTAGAAAAGTGAAACATATTGGAATTTCAAGCACCAACAAGAACATATTTAAGAATATTACCTGTTGCCGAGACCTTCCAAAGTGAAGTTGTTAGCAACTACGTTGCTGCACAAATAACATACAATTTTGTTTACTATTCCCTAATGTATGATTATAATATATACTTCCTACAAAAAAGAAGCTTCATTCTAGATATGAAGAAGCCTAATGATTATAAAAAAGGAAAATTTGCTGAGACTGAAAAACACCGTGAATATACGTTGAATTGTAGTGTTTTGTTTACTTACAGTTTCAAGTTTGGTAAGCTAACCCATGAAGGAAGAATTCCTGACAAATCATTATATGACACATCTCTGTAAGTATAAAGAACAATGATTAGGGTCTACAGAATAATGTTATATATATTCCAAAACTGTTTCATGATTATCGTGCCATGTCTTTGGTTTGGTGCCACCAAGAGTGGAACCTTATTCAATTAGACTACGTTCCCAATAAAAAGTGTACGAAACTTGAGTCTATATCAGGAGAATCTAGTAAACCCTCCAAAAATTTAGGGAATACGTAGCGGCTTTCAAAGATGAAATAACTATATAGGAATTTGTTACTCACATATTGCTCAAAGACTGCCTCTTTTGACTGGGCAACGAACCATTCAACGAGTTGTTTCCTAGAAACTTAATATGAAGACAACAATTTTTTTGCCACAATTATCCGGGTAGTTGTACATAAAAGATCCAAAAGAAGCACAAAAGATATCATCTTACAAGTGAGTAAGTTGACTTAAGTTGAAAAGCGAAGCCGGAATTGCTCCATGTAGTTTGTTGAAGCTTAAATCACTGGAAAATAGACATGAATTACATGGTATGCGTTAAACCAATCATATTTAGCAATGGATGAGAAGAAAATAAGAAATTATGTTATCACTAATTTTGAAACCCACTTCGTATTCTCTCACTAACTTTCACAAATCATCTCACTCTCTTAAAACTAAAAGACCCTGAAACAACTTCCAAAGAATTTGTTGAAACACATTGACATATGTACTTACACTTGTTGCAAACTTGAAAATTCTCCAATGTTAGACGGTATTGTCCCTGTGAGGTTATTGTTTCTCAATACTCTGCGACATATATCATTAATGTTAAAAATTGGACGGGAAAAAATGGTCAACAATACATTAATATGATCATGAATGGAGTAGAACTCAAATAGAAGATGCCTTACAATATACTTAGAGATTTCATGTCTTTGATAAATGAAAGAGACGAACTTCTGTTGGATATATCACCTACCCTCCTACATTTAGAATAGGAATATGTGGATCAGAAGAAAGAAAGATAAAATGTAAAAATAATGATGCTGATAACAGTGCAACACATACAATTCTGTCAAAGAAGTTAAGTTAGAGAATGACGACGGTATTGGACCACTCAAACCAGTTACAAGAATTCTCCTATAGTAAAACATGTACCAATCGTTTAATCTCAAATTCAAGTTTCATAAAGAATTTTCCACTGAGTAAGATTAATACAGAAAATATAAATCCAAGAGCAATGAAACAAGTCCATTGATAATAACACTACGTAGCAAGGAAATATTCTTACAAGGTAGTAAGTTTGGTCCAATTTCCTATAAACGCAGGTATCTCACCTGTAATTTCCAGATACGTAATCCAACTGGTACAAAATTAAGGAAAAAAAAAATGTACAGTAATTATATAGATTTAAAAAAAGTAGCTGTAGAGATATAACGATAAAGCTTATATTCGAATTTAGTATAGCTTACGCGTCTTTCAGCTCCACAAGATTAGAAAATGATGAAGGTATGACCCTGCTGAGTCCAGAACTATCCATGTAGCTGCAATAGATGTAAACTTTTTTTTTTAAATAACTAACTGCACACTAGATGATCTCGAAGGTTAATGTTTAACATCACATCTATATTATAAACAAGAAACAAATACACAAACTTTTGACAGATACACTTATATTTCCCGTAGTTTTGTACAGCTCCCAATCTCAGTTGGTATAGAGCCAGAAAAGTTATTTGAACCTATACCACTGCCGAAAAAAATAAAGTATATATATTAATAGGTAGTATAAAGAACCATCGATCAAAATCCGCCATAAAAAATGTGAAGACATTATCATTTGAAGAAAGCTTACAGTAATTCTAAATCTTTAAGCAAACCAATTTCCTTAGGAATAGGGCCAGACAATGCATTGATCCCAAAAGTCCTACGTGAGAGACAAGAAAATGTTCTTTAAAAAGGTGCATTATTAGAAAGTCACCGGAAAGAAGGTTTCATAGCCTTACATCGTTTTCATTCGAGTCAGATTCCCAATTGCAGGAGGCAAGGAGCCTGACAGAAAATTTTGCCCCAAGTCCTTGAAAGAAGTTAAAAGAAGTGATTTTTTAGGATGCATTAACACAATATTAAATTGTGAATAATATGTGATGATCTATATAGTAAAACCATACAAATATGTGAGGTATTGCAAAGTCCAGAGCTCTTCAGGTATAGTTCCCACAACATCTATCGCAAAAACCTTCCTGTGAAAACATTAAAAAGAGATCTTCAGGTTTGAGACTGAATCATAGTTGCGACATTCATTGGGAGATTTCATCGAACACATGGTGTGCAACAAAAAGGGAAAGAGGCGTACAAGGCAGTGATGCGGCAAATTGTGGAGTTGATGAAATTACAATCGCATTTGATTAGAGGGTTGTAAGCACCGGTCTACGGCGACACCGGAACAAAGCTCGCCACTGATATTCCATTCCCTCTGCGCCGAAATTTTCCAAGTCCCGAAAATGGAATTTAGAGCGCGTGCTGCCAATTCAATATCACAAAGTTTGAAAATATAATTAATTCAATATCACAACATCTATTTTGTAAATGAAACTGTTCTTTTTGAAACTATAAAATGGAATAATTGTAGGAAATAACACTTGTTGAATACTTTTTTTAATGTGAATTATCTGAAATGTCCTTATGTCACACTAAACAAAAGTTCATCCACTCTCTTTTCCCTTTTCTTCCGTACATGACCAAATCTTCTTCTTTTATTTTAGTTTCTACTTCTCTTTTTTTTATTTACTTATATATATTCATATTTTATTTTGAAAAAAAAAATATTTTCAATTTTCATTATAATTTTTTTTTTTTACATTTTGATACCCATTTTCAATATATTTTATTAGTTTTATCAATAAAAGAAAAATACAATACAACATATTAGTATATATAATGTGTACATATATATATAAGTGATATATATACGTGTACAATAAAATTTGCTAATGATGTTATATACACGTATTATATATAATATATTATACATGTATATGTACACTATATCGTATGTATATACACAAATGATATGGTATATGTGTACGTGTACACACATCACATATATATTGTCGTATACATAGCATATATTTAAGTATACACACATATTAACATATAGATATCTATCTAATATGTTATATGTGTATGTGTACATTTCATAGACATACTTGTACATATACATATACGCATATGAATGCAAGATACGTACATATATATGTATGTACATACAAAATACAGTATATGTTGAATTTATATTTGTATGTACTTACAAATATTTTATATGTACACTTACATATACCATGCGTACGGAATACATGTATATATACATCTATACATATGTATATATTAGTCGTACACATACACATATATCATTATAAGTATAATATTTTTGGTAGACGTACACGCACATATTCTATACATATGATAGACGAGTATACATTTTTGTATGTACACATACACGCACATGCACCATTTACACGTGTACACCATATAATTATAGATATATGATGTATTGTACATATACATGAGATACACATAACGATATATATATGTACACACATCCACGTACATATATATCATATGTACACATCCCATACATGCATGTACACATATATATAGATATATATCATTTTAATTGTGCAAAAATATGGTAATATGGATTTTGAAAGATTAAGTATAAAAAACTGAATTTAAAAATATAAACAAATAATTTTTTTACGTACGTATTTATAAGATAAATATGAAACACATTTGAAAAGAAAAAAATATATAAAAAGAGAGACCAATGGCATAATCGTAATATCTTCGAGTGTGCAAGGTCAAAAGATCGGTGAATAGTATCCAAACAGTGACAAAATGACATATAAATTTAGTAAGTGTCAAGTTTACACATGTATTTTGGGAAAGTGCTATAAACACCAATACTCCCCTATAAAATGTATACTATAATCAAATGTCGAAATTGGAGTCTAATCAAATCCTTTCAAACTATGAAACATTTTCGTTTTTTTTCCGTATGAAAAAATGAAACATTTTAGTTATTACAATATGTTACATTTGTCCCCAATGATCAATGGTAATTAATGTTTCTACATCTAGAGGTCTGGAGTTTGATTCTGTATAAATTTACATATGCAATTAATGTCGTTTGTCGTGATTCCACGCAGTAAAAGTAAATAGTGTCCATCCTGAGCATAGAACCATGAAGTATCACATGTCGTGTATTTAATAGGGTCGGAGTGAAGTGTCCGTGATAAAATTGTCTTTGTAACAGTTCTCATCATTTGTAATGAATAATAAATAAATACAAACATTTTTATAAAAAAATCTAGAAGTTCAGGACCTTAGGCCAATAATAATCTCCTGTGACCAAGGATAAGAGCGGATTTTAATCCACTCTCCTTTTTCAGCAGTGTTCGAATACGGGATATCTGCTCTTTCGAGCACATAAGCTCCGGGTCGTAACAGAAATTCATCATAGTTTAACTTAATAATCAATTGTTTTCATATAAAGCGTGAATCATCATATAGTTAGCCCTTAATATAAAATAAGCTACAAATTAAAAAAACTGAATTATATTCATCTCATCGATTATCCGTAATGAAAATGTTGTGACAATGTTAAAAAAAAAAATCAAGTGTATGTAGTTGCTAACTTCCGATAACGTAAAATCCAAAACTAGGTTTTTCGGTCCGGACCGATATATGGGATACGGTCCAAAATTCTTTGGTTTAATTAACCATAACAAAAGATAACATTGTTAAAGAATAATTTACTTTTTTGTTAAAGATTGTTAAAGAGTATAAAGACATACCTTCGTCGGGATGAGTAGTGGCCCTGATTTGGTTTTGAGCTCGAACCACGTGAAGTGAACCGGGAATACACAAGAACCATACGGTAAGGAGCAGAAACGTAGACCGGCGTAGCCTGAACATCGTCGACCTTTTTGAGAAGAAGATGCAAAGAGAGCCAAAGGTTTTAATTGGTTCAAAAACACGACTATATGTTGTTATTTTTTTTGTCTATGACTAGATGTTGTTTTTTTTTTTTGTCGAGAATATATGTTGTCTATATATGGACTTTTGAAGAGATGCATTGTTACTAATTTTGATTTTTTTTTAATTAATGATATAACAAAACACACTGGTTCGTGTAGGTCACGCGCGTAAACGGAGACTTCAACAATGGGTTGGCGGCTGCACCACCTTGGACCTTGACACCAAAACACCAATGGTGATTATAATTTACTAGTTTTTATGTGTAACGATTTTGTCACGAATATAACAAATTTTATTAAGAATAATGGGACCAAACAAATACATTCAAAGGGACGGTGATATGTATATGTAATTTGGTCATTGATCAACAAGGCCGGCTTAAGGTGTAATTTAGTAACATGTGTTATCTCTAATTTAATGATGCATACTATTAGTCTATTACTAGTCTCTTAAATTAATCTAAAATGTAGAATTTGAGTCTGAGTTATATAATGTGTTATAAATTATGATTGGTTTACAATTTTTTTTTTGTAATGTATTTTTGTGAATTTGTTAAAGAACATTTAACTAAAAAACATGAAAATGTTGGTGTGTTGTAGGTGGAGTCACTGTTTTTAATTCATTTTTAATATATCACTTTCAACTTGGGACTTGGGATTTGGGATTTTAAAACTTCAAATTTGAAGTTTCAAGCCGTTGTCCATTTTCGACTTGGGATTTAGGAGGTAAATTACCCATTTTTTGGAGGTTAGTTAGACAATAAGGTTTTATTTGTTTGAAGTTAACTAGTATTATTATTAATTTTATTGCATGGGCTGCCAAAATTGTTTGAAGTTACGGATTCGGACCGTATGCCCTACAAAATCACCACAATCTAGAACAACGTAATCATCATCTTGTACACATAATAATTCACATATCATTTGTACACAAAGTTTTGTATAAACTCTTAACCTTTAGCAAAACCTTCACAAAATACAAAAGGACAAAATTTCTTGAACACTATCTAATTCACTTGTCGGGCAAATTGACACACAACAAAATCATGTACATGACAACAAAAGACGAATATACCCTTTTAGACATGGTAAACCATACCTACTTCTAATGTAGACGCATGCGGAGAGGTAAGTGCGGTTCTCGGACCTCTAGTGTTCCTCCTAAGAAACTCATATCCAACGTTAATGGCGAGTCTCTTGACCAATCCTGATCCATGCTTAGCTTTCATGTAAGCGTTTCCCATTATATACGCCACGCCTCCCTCGCGCGCCTCCGAGAGCTCCATTAACTCCTCCCTCGTCTCCTTCTCTATCTTCGGAGTCTCCGGCACCACAAACCTCACCTTCTTCTTGATCTTACTCTTCTTCTTCGTTGGCGGCTTCGGCGATCGGATTTCCGACGTCCCAGGCTTGTCCGGGTCGTCATGATCGCTTACATCCTCGTGATCCTCAATTCCTTGCATGTATGTGGAACAAGTTCCAACGACCGACATTCTTTCATCCTCTCCGTTGGTCTCTGCAGCATTGGTCGTTGCGGTTGCAGCTTCAGAACGGATAAACTCGGCGATGCTACAAACGAGATCGCCTTCAAACTCGATGTCGTCTTTGTGGACATCACGGTAACCGAAACGGACGATGCAACGGTACATTCGGAACTGTTTTGGGCCGATTCGGCCAACTAGAAACCGTTCCTCGGGCCGGACATGTGGGACCGGTACGGATTTAACGCAGAGGAAGACGAGAACCTGGTGGAAGGCAGGGAGGTTGGTGACGAAATGAGAGAAGATTGCAGGGACGCCTGAGACGAGCTCGGTGTGGATGAGTCCAATGCCGCGGACACGTGCAATCCCGAGGGTTTGACCGAGGCTGAGGAGCCAGTTGACAGAAACTTTGTTTTGGACATCGTACTCGTAGCGCTTGAGGGTTCCGTAATGCCACGTGCACATCGCGGCTAGGAAACAAAGAGAGAGGGCGATTGGGACCCACGCGCCTTCGAGGAATTTGATTAGGGAAGCTGTAAAGTACAGAGATTCGATTGTTCCGAAGAATACAACAAATGCAATTGCAAAGACGACGCTCTTGCGCCAGCAGATTACGATCACTAGTGACATTAGGCACGTCGTCACCAGCATAACCGTTATAACCGCCAAACCTAAAAACAAATAGCCAAACCGAGCTTAACGAACCGAAATCCAAATTGAACACCGTAAATTAAAGAGTTAGGATATGATTGTGATATATACCTGAAGCATTACCCAACCGTTTGGTGTCTCTGAAACCGATGGTGACGGCTAAACAGAGGATCATCAAGATCCAGTTGATTTCAGGGATGTAAATCTGACCATGAATTTTGGACGACGTATGAACGATCTTAACTTTAGGGAAGCATCCCAATGCAGAGCACTGTTTGATGATCGAAAATGTTCCGGTGATGATGGCTTGACTTCCAACAACAGCAGCGAGTATAGCGATCACAAGAACTGGCCACCTTAGTTTCTCCGGTACAGACACATAAAACCCGATATTGTATTCGGGATCGATAATATGATGCTGAGAGAGATAAGCTGCTTGTCCCATGTAGGCGAGTATCAACGACGGGTAAACAAGTGACGTAAATGCAATCTGCATCCCAATGAAACTTTTAAAGACGAATAAACGAATGTAAATAAGGGTGATCGAGAAGAGGAAAACCTAAAAACCTTGATTGAGAGTTGAGAGAAATGACCGAGATCCGCAAACATTGCTTCTGAACCTGTAATGCAGAGCAAGATCCCACCAAGAGACATCCAACCTCTACTTTGAGTTTTCTTGAGGAACTTGTACATGTAATAAGGAGAAAGTGCTTGATACACATGCGGGTTCCAGTGAATAATGTTGTAAACACCGATGGCGCTAATGCACATTAGCCACAATAGAATCACTGGGGCGAACAAGAACCCGACCTTGTGTGTACCGTAATGCTGAAGTGAAAACAAACCTATCAGGATTATACAAGCAGCAGGGAGTTCTATGTCTGCAAAAACAAAACCAAAAACAGAGAAAAAAGTTAGGCAAAGGTCAAAACTTTAACAACTGCACGAGTCGTTGAACACGACAGTTGCGGATGTAAAATTCAATAAAGTAGAATGTTCAGTCAAAGAGTTGATGATGACCCAAAGATCCAAAATTTTTTGGTATATGAGAATTCTCAGGGGGAAGACATAACTTTGACATAATACATATCCACTTGATGTTCAGAGAACAATCCAAAAGCCTATTCAATAACGTGGGCCATCGAAAAACCGAAAGCGATGCAGATGACCCGAAGAACGTGATGGAGTTATCACATTTAATTCGTGTTACGTGCAAAACTCTACCAAGCAGCCGAACAAACAGATGGTGGAAACAAGGGGCTCCACGGTTGAGTAGTCAAGCAACCCGTGTACATTCAGAATAATTGTAATGATAACTAGAAGAGTCAGCAACTTTTAAACCAGACCATGCGTGACCAAAATCATCCATGAACTAACCATAGTGTTCAACAATATTAAGTTTTGAGATTAAGACAGCCAATGAAACTAATCAAGAATAGTGAACTAAAATAACTCACACTTGTGATGCTCCTTAGCCATTGAAAGCTCAACACCTGATACTGCAGAGAAAACTATACAGACACCAACAAAAAGAAAAAGGGAAAAGAGTGTAAACAAACAAACCAATGGACCTTGTCTTCGTCAAAGACAAAACATCAAACAAAGAACAAGTCAATAGAAACGTTTTTTTTACCGGAAATAGCAGGAGTAAGAACACCGTCACCAATCACCATACAAGTCCCAATCAAAGCAAGAACAAGCAAAATCTTCTGCAACACTCGATGTTTCTCAAGCGTAGATTTCAATCTCGATGCTAAACCCGATTGAGGAACCGCGCAAGACCCAATCGAGTCGGTTTTGTACTCGATGAGCTGCTCGTCCGCCAGCTGGCAACTCGGTAGCGAGTTGACTCGGGCGTGTCGACAGAGAAGCGAGTAAAGCGCAAAAGTTCCTCCTTCGCCATTGTCGTCTGCTCTAAGGACTATAAAGACGTATTTGAGAAGAGGAACAAGAGTGATTGTCCAAAAGATGAAAGACAAAACACCAAAGATCTCTTCGTTGGTTTCAGAGTGTGTAATGTCTTCAGCGAATGTGCTTTTGTATACATATAATGGAGAAATACTCAAATCTCCGTATACTACACCTAAGCTTTGATACGCTAATGTCAAAACTGTTCTCCATGAATCCTTCTGCAATCCAAAAAAATTGATTTATTTTTTTTATTTCAGAATCGATGATTACGATGATGGGTATAACGAAATAAGATCTGAATTTTTACTTACCTTGATGATGTTCTTGTAATTACTCGATTCGATATCCATGGTGGGTTTTTTTTAGTAGACTCAATAATTTGAGAAGTCCATTGAGATCCGATTTCGATTCAGATTATAACGGAACACGAAATTTCAAACAGAGTACAGATGTAAAAAAGCCGAATCTTAAAGAAACAAATGAAATTGAAAGCTGCACTTTTGTTTTTCCGATATGTTATTATTATTACCACTCAGAATTGAACAGTTGAGCAAGCGAGAATGGGTAAAGAAAGGAAGAAGTTTGAAAAAGGAAGAAGACAAAGTAAAAAGGTGAAAAGAAAATGCGAGAAAATTCGAGAAAATCGCCAAAGGAGAACACGTATAGGATATTCGCGTATGGGTTTCTGGATTCAGACGACAAAGGCGAGATTTTTAAGAGAGAGATTGTGACTTTTTTTTTTTTTTGAAGTTGCTTACTTGTGAGAAAGAGAGATTTTGTGTTCGGCTCTTGAGGAAATGTATAAGCTAGAAGAGGGATAATATATAATTCAGATTACATACTGAACCAAATTTGATTAGTCAAACTATACATGCTAAGAAATTTATACTATATATGATAATAATTATTACTATATTAAAAAAGGTAGTGTAATTATGATGAAAATTATACTGTGAAAGCCTAAGTGAGTGAAAAAAGGTAACGAGAAAGTGTGGCGCTTGATAAGTGGGATGTCGATTCATATAATCCAAGCTTTCTATAAAGTGATTAACTGATTATCACATAATTTCAAAAGAATTTTATGTTCAAATTTGAATAAATTATAAAGCGAGAGAAAAAACTTAAGAAGATTAAAAGGAATTACTTCTTTGATGAAAAGCAAAAAGAAGTTATTATTGTTGGCTCTATTTAGTCAAACCCAACTTTAATTCATCCACTTATAGGATTCTATCGTTTCATGGTTTGAACTAGGCCTAGGCACCAATCTGATATCTGAAAAAACTACAATATTTGTGATTCGATTTGTTTTTTACGGATATTGATTTTTTTCGATTTGCTATGCTTTGAAAAAATTCGGATATTCGGAGTACGGATGTCCAGAATTTTCGGGATATTTGCTGATATTCGGTTACTTGCAGATATTCGTTTTAAACGAAAAAATGAAAGAAAAACATTTTAAAAAAATTAAAAATAACAAATAATATAAACTATATAATTTTATTGGATTTAATTAAAAATAAAATGAAAAATGAAAGACAAAAATGGTGGACAACTAAACATTTATTATTTAAAAAAAAAAGAATATGAAAACACTGATTTTCAATTAAAAAAATTAGTAACTACTCAAATTTACTATAAATATATCCGTTCAATGTATTGAAAAAGTTTTTTAAAAAATGCAAATAAATATTGTAAATCTATTATATTATATGTACATATATGTAAACGGATCGGATCAGATCGGATATTCAGATTTTTTAAATTAGTATTTGTGATTTGGTTTGCTTTACGCATATCGTAGATTTTACTATTTGCTTTGCTTTGATTCATAACGGATATCCGGATTTTTCGGTTCAAATTAAAATGGATTTCGAATCGGAGCAAATCTAACAGATAATTTGCCCAGCCCTAGTTTGAACTTTGAATGTGATATTAAAAACAAGCATAATACATTGATATCCCCAAAATAAAAGAAGGATAATATCGTTAAAAAGAAGTAAGCGAAAAATTGAATGAAAAACACGAAAATTGTTGCTAATGGATCTTATCTTCGTTTTGTTATTAAAAGTTAGGTTCAGAGTTTGACACATGCTTATCCGTAACCTAATTAACTTCAATGTGCTATTTATGAAAGTGGACACTTGGTAGTTTTTGTTTTCATGGAACGTTACTGGTAATAAAGAGAGTACCATGGACATTTGTAACCTAAAGAATGCTTTCAGACACATTTCCAAGGTCACCACCATAAGCCTTCTCCATCGTTGTGTCAAGGGGTAGGGGAGGGCATTCGGATACCCATTCGGTTTTTAGTTTGAATTATTCGGTCTTCGGGTTTTCGGATTTATGAATATAAAAATCATTCGAGTTTTATAAAATATCGGTTCGGATTTGATTCGGTTATTTTGGCTTTGGGTCAGGTTTCGAGTTTGGGGTTGTAAACCGATAAAAACCGTAATATAATCGGATTCAGTTATTTTTTTTGGTTTTGGTTAATTTCAAAATAACCGAAAATGAAAACACTACCCGAAATCAAAAACAGATTCATATGAAGTCAACTGAAACGAAATTGAAAAGCAAAAGCAGTTCAATGAAGAATCATACAAAAGCAATGTTCAAGATTCTTAATCAAGCATAACAACCAAGTTGAAAATGCAAACTGAAAAAATGAAAGTCTAAAGTCTGAAATTCAAACTGAAATACAAGTTACAAAAGACAATCTTGATTCACCATAGTACATGACTTCATGCTATCATGTGACAAATTACAGTTACACATCCTTACTATGATTATCTAAAATTATAAACTAATAATTATTTAAAATTATGATTATCTTCATCAAGATAGAGTTTTATACGTGATAAACAAATTATTAAATAATTCTAAAATTATGATTATCATGTTTTCAACTTCATCATTAATAACATAGTAACTGCAATTTTTAGTTTTACATATACATAGTCAAGTAGGTTATTAGCATCCATCTTATAATCATAACTAAGATTTATTAAATTATAGTAATTATGAATTTATTAACTTATAGTGGTTAGTAATTTATAGAGTATTAATTTATAAATGTTCTACTGTAATTCCGTAATTGATCAGGTATTTATAAGCCTGTTTACTAAAAGTTGGAGTAGGTTTATGCACATTTTAAAGAAGAGGTATGAATTTTTGAAATGACATGAAGTGTAGGTACTAATAAGTTGTTTTACTAAGAGTGCAAGTAGGTTTAGGCACATTTTAAAAAGGAGGTAGAAATTTTCTCAGTTAGACAGAGTGCAGGTAGGTTTAAGCCGTTTTCCCATTACACATCAAATACATTTCACTGTAAGAACTAAACAGTTGAAGACATAAAGGTAATAGTTACAAATACTGATTCACATGTCTAATTCTTTGTCCTATAAAAAAAAATCATCGGGAAGACAATTATCCTCAAACGATCCAAATGACAACAAAACCAGTATTGTAATGTTATCACATAGTAAAAGAATGATAAAACAAATGAAATGGAGAGGAAATATGACTTACTTTCCTGAATGCTATCTAGCATTTCGATATCAGCAAGCATTTATTCATTGGTGATCACTAATGTTCCATTGAATATAATCTGAAAATTCATCCACGTCTCAAGACACATTAACAACTCTATATGGAAGTGTGTCAAGCAACTACGATAAGGATCAAAAACTCTCCCAGTTGTTCTAATAGCACTTTCTGATGCCAAAGTAGAAACTTACATTGCTACTAGGTCCTTTTCCATTTCAGATAAAACATGAAACTTACCACTGTTTACCTTTTATCATGAGAGTATATTCCAATATGTTCCTAACAGTAATACATGATTCTTCACATGTTCCTTCATGTATATATCCAATTCATCTTTAGGATCATCAACACTTGTTTTCTTTACCAACTCCTTGTAGACACTCTCTATTCTTTAGTATTAAAAATTCCCAAAATTCAATTCTATTTTGTCCTCTACTTGGTCTTGGCCACTAGCTGAGTCTATTTGGCTAGACTGTGAATTATGTGATGATGGCATAGTAGATGTTGCAGGCCGTTTGTTGAACCTCCCATTATACTCTTTGAACATGTCAGTAAGAAGAGTATTGTAGGGGTCGGATTTCACCCCTAGGAGATTGATGTAACGACAAGAACGATTCTGCAAAAGGTTTGAAGAAATCCTAAACAAGCTTACAAAAGCCCAATTTGTAATTAGGCCCATAGTATAATTAAATTTAATTATTTAAAATAGGTTTAATGATATTATGGGTCTAAGACAATTTATTTGCTTAATGAGTCAGGCCTAAACCTAGCACGTATATCAGTGATGAAAAGTTATATATAGCTCATTATATTCACCCAAAAAGGGGGATCAGAACTTTTTCGCAACAAGAATAATAAAAGCTTTCTTAACAGCTACAATAATAGTCTCTTTTACATTATGCACTGTGATTCACTCAGAACTCTCGACCTCCTCTAAAACCTTTACAAATTCAATTGTGCGAGTTACAACTCCTACAATTTTGTGCCGACTAAGGGGACGTGTGATATGTTCTAACTCTAAAGAATCACAACGCAAGCTAAGCAAACAAAGGTGACAAGCAGAACGAGGTGGAACGCACTAGCGGCGACAAGGAACACAACGTCGACAGCAGCAGCGGTGACCAGCAGGGCAATGTGGATCGCACCAGCGGTGACCAACAGCGCAACATCGATAGCAGCAGCGGTAACCAAAAGCGCAACATGGATCACACCAGCAGCAACCAGGAGCGCAACATCAACAACAGCAGTGGCGACCATGAGCGCAACTCCACAGAATCAGCGGTGATCAGCAATATAACGTATAACAGCACCATCAGTGACTAGTAGCGCAGCGTGGATCGCACAAGCACACACCAACAGACAAATGTTACAACGACTACCGCGATTACTGCACAGAAACCTAGGCTCGAGCACACTACAAAGAATGCACATGCTGGGTTCATAGCGAGTAGAGTTCAATGAAGCAGCGCTAACACAAAGCAGGAACATTATTTTCTAAAACAGGTCATCGCTCTTCTCATAACCGGATCGTCACTTTTTCTCGCAAATGGATCATCGCTACTCTCGCAAACGGATCATTGCTCTTTTCCCAAGTAAAAATGACGTTCCTCTCTCAAGCAAAACGTCGCTCCTCTCACACACGCATCGTTGCTTCTCTCACAAATGAATTGTTGTTCTTCTCCCAAGTAAATATGACGCTCCTCTCTCAAGCAAATTGCCGCTCTTCTCTCACATGCATCATCGCTTCTCTTACAACAGAATCGTTGCTCTTCTCCCAAGTAAAAATGATGCTCTTTTCTCAAGCAAATTGTCGTTATTCTCTCACATGCATCGTCGCTTCTCTCACTAATGAATCATTGCTCTTCTTTCAAATAAAAATGACACTCATCTCTCAAGCAAATTATCGCTCTTCTCTCACACTCTTAGTCGCTTCTTGCATAAACGGATCGTCGCTCCTATCTCAAGCAGATCTTCGCTTCTCTCGTAAACGAATCGTCGCTCCTGTCTCAAGCAGATCTTTTTTCCTCTTGTAAATGGATTGTCACTCCTGTCTCAAGCAGATCTTTACTCCTTTCGTAAACAGATCTTCGCTCCTGTTACAAGCAGATCTTCGGTCCTCTCGCAAATGAATCGTCGCTCCTGTCTCAAGCACAACTTTGCTCCTCTCGCAAATGGATTGTTGCTACTCTCGCAAACAGACCATCACTACTCTCGCTAACTTACTTAATGACTCTTCTAGTTCACCACATAACACATACGCTTAACATTCTACATTAACGGACATATCACTTACATCCTTTACAGATCATTCAAAGCCTTATCTGAACAGACATATCAGTTATATCCTATACAATTCATTCAAAGTACCTACTTGAATTACGGGGTAGCTTGATCTCAGCAAATGGTGCATAGGCAGCTCATCTTCAGATAGGTTCAGCCGCTCCTTCCTTCAAAAAGAGGGGGAGAGGGGTACGTATACTCGTATACTCCCATCTCTCTTACTTCACTTTCTCGCAAAAATCAAATAAAGCAAACTTATCTGAAACAGTTTCAATTGTAATATCTAAGTCATTTAAAAAGCAGACTTCTATCCAAACAATTTGCATTTACATCCTTCGTGGATAGATCTAAGTCTTAATAAACACAGACATTCAACATCGTTGCTGGCCACAACGACGATCTACTTCACAACAATTCAAATTTGACTATTACATCCTTTGCAGGATTAAATAGCGCGCTATACAAATGCATAACGTTTATTATATGAGTGTGTGCGTTAGAGGAAAACATATACGTAAACCCAAATGTTCATTTCGAAACCCAACAGACCAAACGTTGGTTGCATAGTTAAAAGATATAATTATAGGAGCGGACGTGTTCTCGGGAACATCTCTGTAAACCCAAATGTTTACTCTAAACCCAACTCACTGAATTGTTAGTCGTAATGCGATAACATGTTCATTACAGGGGCGGGTGCGTTAGAGAAAAACGCATCTGTAAACCCAAATGTTCATGTCAAAACCCAACTAACATAACGTTGGAAACTTCTCTGGACAATATTCAATGACGGAGTAAACATATTAAAAAATAACGTATCTGTAAAACGGAATATTTATTAAAAAATCCAACTATCTGAAACGTTGGTCTTAACACAAAGAAACATACTAGCTACTGGAACAGAATTGTTGAAGATAATGCTTCTGTAAACCAAGGTAATCGCAAAGAAAATAATTCATTTCTAGAACAGACAAGTTTGACATAATGAAAACTGCGTATTATATCATAATGCGTAAAACAAAGATTCATGACAAATCGAAACAAAGCATGAAAAGGGTAAACACCTCCCAAGCTGAATAAAACCAAAAACAAAGAAAACACTAAAGCATATTCTCTTCAAGCACCATTAAACGCTTCCACAACTTGTCCAGCTGGAACCTCACTCTCGGAATCTGACAAATCCACATCATTGGACGAACGAGAAGAACTCGAATCCAAATCAACCTTTTCACGAGCAAGAGCCAATACAACATGAACCCCTCCACCATGTCTTGGAATTCTAAGGATCTCCTTGAGTTTACGCATATGCTTACTAAAAATCTCATCTGTATACAATAAGCCTTCCTCCTACTTTCTAAGTATACAAAGCTCATCATTAAGAATAGGCGCCTTGTCACTCTGAAGCACCGTCAAAAACTCAATGTTGCTCTGAACATGGGTAATATTAAGGATATCGGTCCAAGGTTTTCCATTGATCATCCTAAGCTTCTCTCTAGCTCACCTCATCCTCGACTCATACCTTGCCATCAGCTCGCGCTTCCCCTGATCAACAACTTGATGATAGGTTGCATCTTGGAGCTTGGTCGCAGCATCTAAACGAGAAGTCATATCCTCAGTCTGACTCCGTAAATGTTTTTTCTCCTACTCTGACTCCGTAAATGTGCCATCTATCTCGCGATGCTTATCCTCAGTCTCCTTCACAGCAGCATCCAAAATAACAACTCAAGTCTCCACTTCACGCTTCAACTTCTTGTGTTCATCACAAGCTTTCTGAGCATTATTCAGCTGATGAGTCTGCGAGACGGCACTCACCTCATAATCAACAACAAGTTCGTTGACCAAAGCAAGGAACTACTAACTCAATAGATCTAAAACAAAAGGTAAAAAATGCTTCAAAACTTGATAAGGGCTCGTACCTTCTTACAGCTAAGAGTCATGGTCGCATAAGCATCTTTCTTCAACATATCCTTCGGAAGAGGGAACTCAGTTCCTGGAAAGACGATTTTTGATAAATCAGATACCGGCAAACTACTACTGTCAAACAGATCCTCCGAATTTATTTTTTCCCCACTATCTCCACGAGGACGCTAGCGACTTGACTCTACAACGTCGTCCCTCTTCCTTGCATTGTTACGACGCCTCGGCAGTGATACAGAATGACGATCAGGGACGGGTGCAACATTTCACTCAATCTAAGGACAACACAACTTTGGTGCAGGGGTAGTAGTAGAACCAGCTCTACGGACTGACGATAATGTTCTTGCTCATTGCGGCTCCCTTCTACTGGTTTCTGCTCTAACCTCAACATCCCTTTTCTCCCGCAGATAATTTCCTCCCGTTACTTGACATTTTCGACGACAGCGATGTTATCGGAGTAAAGATCGATTAATCCCTCCTGATGTTTCTCAACACGGCTCGGAACTGCAAGACAATAAGCGAAAGCAAAACGGTTAGAATTTAACTAAATTATGTAAACGATATCGTTAAAATAAAAAACTAAGCTTCCAGAAGAAAAGTGAAGCATTCAGATCATCAAATATTTCTCTGTAATCATCTAAGTCTGGGATTATTTTAGAACCGCTTATATCTATCTGATGATCAAATCACGAATCTCCAAAGTCATTCTCTTCAAATCATGTCTTCATTGCGATAGAGTCTAGAATCTGAATCAAAGTTCAAAATCGATTTTCAGTAAAACTATGTTGACTTGTTGACTTCAGTTGACCAGATGATTTTTGTTGACTAGTTGAGTCGTTGACTATTGCTGACTTCTTGACTTTGGTTGACCAAACCAGAATATTGACCGAACCAGGATGTAAACTGAACCATAATGTTGACTGAACCGGAATTTTGACTTCTTTTAACTTTGTTTGACCCGTTGACCCGCATTGACCGAATCCAACCCGTGTTCACCGAGCCTCACCGTCGGTAAAAACTCACCGGCATTGAAGCTTCAGTCATCGGAATCGAAGCTCTTCTCTTTGTTGAAGCTCCTCTGCAATGATCTGTGAAGCTCCTTCTATGTAAAGCTCCTTTCCTTCGTGAAGCTTCTCCTCCTTTCCTCCGCTACCACGACGACGAGCAAAGCCACCACGGTGAAGACAAAGCTCCTCCTCCGTCTGGTTCGTGGCTAGACATTGTAGAAGGTCTGTTTGTACCAGCCATGAACCACGATGCTGATGAAGATGCGTGAGGCGGTCCTCAACAATTCATGACGGAGATCCCATGGCTGAGCTAGATGAAGCTTCTGTGGGGTCTGTGACAACGAAGACGAAGCCCCCGTGGCGGATCTTTGGCAAAGGTAGCAGATCTCCTTCTCCACTAACGGTGGCTGGATCTGTTAAAGACAATAGTGATGATGGTGCTGGATCTCGAGAGCGACAGCTAAGGCAAGCGGTGGCAACGTCTCAATCTGCAGACGAATTCCGGTGAGAGACGGCGGCGGTAGCGGCGACAACAGTAGCTTCGATCTCATATCGGAGATGAGGAAGATGGAGGCGAATAAGACAAAAAAAAAAACAAGCATAACCCTAATCCGCTAGAAGACAAAAAAATTTTTTGATTTTTACCTTCTTTCTTTAGGGAAATGCCACTAGGTAAAAAAATTACAATGCCAAGGATGCCTATTTATACTTAGAGGATTTCCTGAAGTCCTTAGGGTTTTTCAGGAAAATTTCCAAAAACTCTCCTAACGGGCCTCAAAGTTTAATAAAGGAAAGCCCGATAGCCTTTTCAGTATGCTAAGCTCATTTTAAACAACATAAACCAATTTGGGAAAACACGATAGCATCGTTTCAACATGGAAAAACTGAAACTTCCTAAAATCGGTGATAAAGACGTCAACACCTGGCTGCTTCATGGTCCATCACATTAATCTCAAATTTCAACAGTCTATACCTTGGCATCATCTAACTTGATACTACCAAGCCGGGGGACTAACTGTAGGGGTCGGATTTCATCCCTAGGAGTTTGATGTAACGACAAGAATGATTCTGCAAAAGATTTGAAAAAATCCTAATAGAATTACAAAAGCCCAATTTGTAATTAAGCCCATAATAGAATTAAATCCTATTATTTAAAATAAGTTTAATGGTAGGGAAAATCGCATAAAAGACCTTCAATGTGGCAATTTCTTACACTTTAAACCTCGACGGTCAAAGACTATCAGTTTTAACCTTCAAGATGGCAATGTTAACACATTAAACCACAAACATGGCAAATTTGAATGGGACACAAAAAAATTTAACGGAATAGTCGACTCCATTAACGGATCAGTTAACACCATTGAAAAACAGTTAACTCCATTTTACTGTTGAATTAATTAAATGTTTAAAAAAACACCCTGCAAAAAAAAACCGATTCGGTTTGGCTCATTGTCTACTGGTTTGGCAATTTTCCGATCTCGGTTTGTGTTTTTCCGATCCCGTTTTGAGACTATTATTATCTTGTTTGGAGAATTAGTCGGTTCGGTAACCGTACAGTCTTTTGTATTATCTAATTCTGGTGGAACCTTCTTTGATACGTTCGATCGGTGGCTCTATGGAGGAGAAATTGATGACTAGATCTATTCTGGTGATGAAAAAGGCGTCACGTTGGGTTTCTTTGGATCAGTGGGAAGAGAAGCAAAGGAACGGTTAGAGATGACGTCGTTTTGGTGGAGAGAGATGAGCGGAACGACAACGAAAACTGGGTTTTGAGAATTTTGGAGGTTGGATCGATTTGGAAAGGGAAGAGACAACGATCCGGAGGAGGCGATGATGAAGATGATGAAAAAGAAATTACGGAGTCGAAGAATTGCGATTTCTGCAGTGTCGATGAAGAAGAAAAAGTGTTTGATAGAGAAGAGTTTTCGAAGATGTTTATGAAAATAGATTTAAAGGATGCACAAATGTTTGCGAAACTATCGTATTTGGGAAATCTAGCTTATGCAATCCCAAAAATCAAAGTAAGAGATTGAATTAAAATCAAATTTAAATCAGTTTGATAGTTTGATTTTGACTTGAATTTATAATTTTGTGTGCTTATTGAAGGTTAATAATTTGATTTTGATTGTTATAACCTGAGAATCTGTTGAAATAACAGAAACTAAGATGTGTTACTTCTTCAATTGAGAATAGGATGATGAATATTAAGGAAGAGAACAACAACAATGGCGATACGGAAAAGGAAGAGGAAGAGAAGAAGAAGCTATTTAAAAAAAAATTATTTAATTCAACAGTAAATCGGAGTTAACTGTTTTTCTACGGTGTTAACTGTTCCGTTAACGGAGTCGACTAATTCGTTGAAATATTTTGTGTCCCATTCAAATTTGTCATGTTTGTGGTTTAATATGTTAACATTGTCATCTTAAAAGTGAAAACTGATAGTCTTTGACCGTCGAGGTTTAAAGTGTAAGAAATTGCCACCTTGAAGGTTTTTTATGCGATTCTCCCTTTAATGATATGATGGGCCTAAGGCTATTTATTTGCTTAATGGGTCAGACCCAAACCTAGCACTTAGACCTAGGATGGAAAGCTATATATAGCTCATTGTATTCACCCAAAAAGGGGATCAAAACTTTTACGCAACAAAATTAATAAAAGCTTTCCTAAGAGCTGTGGTAATAGTCTCTTTTACTTTGTGCACTGTGATTCACTCAGAAGTCTCGCACCTCCTCTAAAATCCTTCCAAATTCAATTGTGCAAGTTACGACTCCTACAAGTATAAACTGAATCGTACATTGTTGTACACTCTGCACTATCTTTCCCATACAGTTTATCGAACCACAACTTAGCAAATTCAACTTTTGCCTAGGATTAAATGCAGAAGTTAGAACCAATATCTTATTGATGTAGTTTATTCCTTCCCATTACTTACAAAATTTACTCAACATATCATCAACTTGTAAGCTCAACTCAGTGTCAAAACTAACAACCATTATTTCTTGAGTTCTCTATATGTCCACAATCACACCATAACACTTGTAAGAGTTCACTTTTGTTGAAGCAGAGACTATCAAAGTACTATTGTAGAATATGACTAAGAAATTTATTAATCTATCTACTGTATAGAAGAAGGTCCAATTCTCTTACTTCCATTAATCTCTTCTAGAAAGTAAACATTATACAGCTTGTCCTCTTCTTCCATCTTATTAAAACCAATCCTAAACTGAATGGCTTTGCTTAACATAAGGAAGGTGGCATTCCATCTAGTTGACACATCCAAAGGTAAACTAACACGAGACACTCTTAATCTTCATAATTTTAGGGCAAATGCCTTTAACTTATTAGTAGAGGCTCTCAGGTAAGTCACTCCATTACGAACAACCTCTACACTATCACCTAAATCAGCCAAGCTTTCCTTTGCAATCAAGTTAATAATATGAGCAGAACATCGCATATGCAAGTAAATACCACCTAATACTAATGCATAACTAGACACTCAGTGTAAAACTTCTTCAATTCTAAAGTATTAGCAGTTGCATTATCTTTTGTAATAGTAAATATCTTATATATACCTCACTCATCACAAACATATATGAGAATCTGAGGAATAGTCGGGCCTTTGTGATCAAAGATGTCCTTGAAAGCAATGATGTATTCATGCACCCTCCAATTTGCATCAATGATATTGCAAGTGACTACCATGTAACATGCAGCTATTAAACAGGAAGAAAAATGAATAATTAATTTGTGAGGAAATAACAGTTGAATAGAAAAAACAATGAATAATGAATGCTTACATGTTGGATTAGATTTTCAAATATCAATGGTATGAGAAACTCTTTGTTGCTTACTTGAGATCACGTTCATTAGTTCTTCTTTCTTTTCGCCATACATCATGGTTATATCTCTTGTGGCAGTCCTCCTTGAATGAGGCGTGTACGTTTTTATCTATAAAAAATACAATAAGATCAAGACAAAGTGACAAACAGTTCATGAAAGATATGAGAACAACAAATCATTAAACTTACCTTATTATAGAAGTATTTCCATGCCACACTTTCAACGGAAGATAATGGTAATTATGCTACCACCATCAATTGGTTTGATGCTTCTGTAAACATCTTCAGATACTTTGGTTGCTACCAACTGTCCATCTTCATTGATCACATGTTGAATATTGCCTTGCCCATCTTCACATGTCTTGAATTCTTTGCAAGTTTTCATGTAGTTTTTCAGAACTGAAGTCCTTGACTTTGATAGACATGATAAGAGCCTTCCATAGTATTTGTAGGATGCATTTGGTCTGATAAGTTTTCTTTTTGGTGAAATATTCCCAGTGAGGAGACCTTGAGCTAAATACCTTCTTTGGTTTTGTTGGCTGAGGCAGAAACTGAGAAGTAGATCTAGTAGGAATATCTTTCAACTTTCCTATAATGTCAGGTGTCAAACACTTCTCAGTATCACACTATATATGCACTTCCATTTCTTTGCCAGAGTTCCTTTCACCTTTAGAAGACGACGAATCCATCTACAAACAAACAGACATATACAAAGTGAGAAATAAGAAAACAGAAATTGAATCATGTGTTACATAAGAATCTGGAAATCAATTGAAAACATATAACAATAAAAAAAAAAGTTACAGAGATATAATATTCTTATGATAGGATAACTGAGACAAAATCGACTAATGGACAAACAAAATCGACAAACAAAATCGAGTCGTGAACTTTTGAAATCGACTCAAAATCGACTCGAAATCAAACAAAATTGCATCAAAATCGAAACAAAATGACTCAATTATCGCCTGTTCAGTTTCATCAAACAAAATTGAATCCAAATTTTAACAAAATCAACTACTGAAGAAAACAAAATCGAATCAATTTTAACAAATCGATTCATCAACAATTCAAATATAACAAAAATCGTACCTAGGATTCAAATCTAGACGTCTCTGATGGTGGAGATGCTGGTTCTTTGCGAAGGAGGCTTTGGGTTTCCAATTTGTGATGAGAAATATGAACAAAAAGATTTGGTGGCTGTAATTTAGGGTTCGGTTATTTTGAGATCTGAAGCTGAAGAGTTCAAGATTTTGACGGGTAATACACCCAAAACTGAATCCGAACCCGCTACCTGACTGAAATGGAAACCATACGGATTTTATTGAGAACCCGTATCCAAACCGAAATCTGGTTTTTTGGTTTGGTTCCGGGTTCGGTTTTTAGTTTTAGGTAAAATGCCCATGCCTAGTTGTGTCTCTGGCAAGTTTGACTCCCTCTCTTCCGGACCGGAACTCCATTTTTCACAAGACGAGGTCTTTTTCTCACCAACTATCAACGAATAATTTGATATCTTCCAATGATTATTTTCTCGTGCTCATCCTTTCCCATTGTGACAATCCAGTCAATACTTCTCAATCTCGTTCACTGCCAGAGGTTGAGCTTTCCGGCTCCCCTGATATCATTGAAGCCATCATACCCACCGGATCCGTCGAGTTCTTACACAGAGCCTCTTCAAAATCTGCTCATGTGCATCATCGCCGTTGGTTATCCCTCTCAGCATTTTGGCCCAACTCAACATTTTTTTCAAGCCCAAATCCAATGCACTCAAATCGTATAGGTGCTGATTATTTTTGTTTCTCTGATGCCAAAAGCATATTGGCTCCTATTGATTTGAGATTCGATAACTAAGTGATTTTTTTTATTGCTTAACTTGGTGAGATAAAAGTATTTTGGATTCTCAAATCATGTATTTTCAGTGCCCGATATATCCTCTTCAGAGAGACGATCAAAGTTTTGTGAAGTCTCATATCTTGCATCTTCCTCCCTTTGGGAGAGAACTCGTTCATTGATTCTTATCTCTTTGAGAGTATGTTTCTTTTCAAAGTCAATACCGAGCAACTTCCTAACCGACTAGACAAAACTCGGAAGTTTGGGTAAGTTTTAAAAGCCACCGCTCAAAGTTACCAAATCAATACACTCTAGATGAGTCAATACCGATCAACTCCCTAACCGACCAGACAAAACTCGAGCTTTATATCGATGCATCAAGAAATTATTTTTGATTTGTAGTCGTAATGAAGACGTTTAAGATTATTGAAAACAAAGTGTTGGACAAAAAAAAAAGGTTACTGGTAGTATTAAGTATCGCGAGTTTTAATGCTAACTGAAACGAGATAACTTAAAATTTCAAATTTTGGAATAAAAAATTATTGAAAAAAGCATGCTATATTTTTTAAAACTTAATTATCATATTGATGCAGCGTGACATAGTTTCCATTTATTTTTATTTTAATTATATTAATGTTTATCTTTCAGTATTCTAGAATATTTCAGAAATATTCTTGGGTTTTTAGCTTTTTTATATAAATAGTCTAATAAATCCTATTGTTTTATTTAATTTATGATTTGATTAATAGAAAAAATTATTTTTGAGGGAGATTCTGATCTATCTCTTGTTCTTTTTAAGTTCATTAAACAAGAAGGGGGTCTCAAGCGAGGATTCTTTCGAATTCCTTGGTTGAGGAGGCATATCCAAGCGAGGATTCCCTAAATCCATTTTTTGAGCTATTTATTAATTGCTTCCACTCCACCACTATAGTTTATTACATCATCATTAAATTTATTGGATCTAATTTTATTTTGATGTTATTCGATTACATGCAGTCTATGCGATTAAGGTGAACAACTCCCACACATGCCTCTTTGATGCAACTCTCATGTAAGACTCTCCTATAGTGGACAAGTTTTCTCCGCTGAACGGTTTTGCATGTATGATATCTCTCATGATGGACTTATTCTCTTTGATGAATGGTTGTATGTACGACATATTCAACGATGAACATGGTCTCGGACGATGGATAGTACAGCATGTAGCATTTTGAAAACTCTGAAAGCGTTTTTCACTGTTAATATGCAAAGGAGAAATCTTGAGTTTGACCATCGCTTGGGGCCATCCCAAGTTGACAAGCGAGCTTTTTATGTTTCATCTTTGGCAACGAGTTACGGCTAGGAGTAAATAATCGAGGGATTTTACTCTTAGAAAGACTTCTCATAGAGTAATTCAAAGCAATTTGGTGAACCTCTGAGATGTTGTTCTAGACTGTCAATCTGGATTGCCTAGCGGTGATATTTTACAAATAGGGACACAACCTAAGAGTACATAATCGAGAGTTTCTACTCTTATGTGAACTCTCTAGTGGAGAATCCAGAGCAATTTGCAGGTTCCCAAACCCGTCGTTTTGGATCGTCAATTTGGATTGATTAGCGGATGATATTTAATTAATGAGGATGCAATCTAAGAGTAAATAACCAAGGGATTATACTCGTAGGTTTTGGTGGGGAATGCATAGCAATTGGGAGGATCCCAATCTTGTCGTATTGGATCGTCAAGATGGACTGACTAATGGGCAACAGTTAACAAATAGGAATGAAACCTAAGAGTAAATAATCAAGGATTTCTACTCTTAGGCAGAATTTTTGATGGGAAATTCGGAGTTATCCGGAAAAATCTATCTAGGATCGTTTATCTAGACTGACTAACGAGCAACATGTGACAATGAGGATGAATTTTAGAATACAATCAAGGGATTCTAGTTCTTAATGGACTTCCTGGTGGGACATTCTGATCAATCCCGAGGATCCCAAACCTGATGCTTGGTTACAAACCCAAGTTTGAATGCAGACAGTATTTGACAACAAAGAGAGATTTTTGAGTCAAAAGCACAGGGTTTAGCTTTATAAGTCGTTGATTTGGAGGCATATTTTGGGTCAAATTTAGATATGTCTAACCCGACACCAAGCTTAGTTAATTTTGGCTCAATATCGAAATAAACCGCCTAGGACTACTAAATGTTGAGCTGAAAGATGAAAGGCTAGGAGTCCGACACCACAAGTACTCTGTATACAATTTTTGTGCAATATTATATATCTAAATTATATTTTTATGAAGGTAAAATCCTTTGTCCGAGTCTTAATTTAGGATTTGAACAACAAAGGAGGCAATTGTTGGGGATAAAATAACCCCTTTAGAATCGGCATATCATATGTGGCCACGTATTAAAGGGGATCACCGCGCTAAAAGCGAAGTCAACTCTTGTAACCAAAGACTTTGTTGGGCTATAAGTCCAGTTTATACTAACCCATGCAGACATAGATCTTATTTTGTCCGAGATCCAATCCATCTAGAAGTAAGATTCATAGCTCAGTAAACTTCTGGTAATAAAGCCTTAATATCAAGAACTAAAGCACTCAGGACAAGGATAAAGAAGGATCATAATGCCACTATCCAGAAGCAAAGTTGACTCATTCGAGCTCTCTTATCAAGACATCGGGCAAGATAAAGAAAATATCTAAAGGTAAAGTCAAAACGACCTTATTGTTTACTCACACGTCGCTCTCACGGTCAAAGGGTGAAAACCTTATTTACTCAACATGTGATATGGTAAAAATAGGTAACCAATGTCACGGATGGTGATTAAGCATAAATAAATTGACTTTGGGAGTACCATGACGGCTAATTCGGAGGAGCATATGCTGCCAACAGTACAAGGAGGCAAAACCCAACATAACAGGCTAGACAGTCAAACAAGTGGCCTGCCCAAAAGTGAGTAGAGCCAGAGAAAGGTACTTCAGTGCAAAGTACCTATCCAGACCCGAAGACCCAAGCCCATATTGGGTCAGGAGTTGTGTACTCGATATCCGAACCCGGGCAAGTAAAAGTCTATAAATACTCCACTACATACCTCATAAAAAGGGATCCTGATTTTTCTATTTCTACTCGATACTAAAGATATTTTGAGAGTTCTCGTCTTTTAGTTTCTCACGAGCATTTCTTTAGATCTTTTGATCCCTCCCTTATACTTTGATAATTCTACTACCGGGGTTCTCTTTTATTTTCTTCACCTATATTTTTCCTCACCACTAAATTTCTTACCAAATAGCTGATACTCCGTTTTTCCAACTTTCTTTCGGATCCGAACTCACCCTCACCACAAAACTTTAGTTTTTTAACTTTTCACTCTAGACCTCCATCCCTTACCATTGTCAAACTCTATTCTTTTCTTCTCTTTGTACTCATTTCTTACTTGAGCGTTGGAGCGTTATCGGAAAACATCTCACAAATGTATTTTCTCTAATCTCACATGTTTGTCTATTTGTGGAGGAGCGGGACTCCCAATGATTGTTTTGTAAGGGCAAAACCTTACCAAAACACTATCTCAACAAAACCCATCTTACGGATAAGTGCTTTGAGAAAACTTGATTTAACTATGTCATAACCCTTGCTCATGTCAGTTTTGATGGCTATACACTCTTTTTTACTAGTGTCATTTGTCAAAAAAGCATGGAAAACTTCCTGCGCCAGGATAATATTATCAAAATTTTGTTAACTGGCCACAAAAGCTAATTGGGTCTCCCATATCAAGGTTAGGAGGAAAGTTTTAGTCTTTGGAAAATGATTTTTGAGATAATCTTCTAACTTATATTATACAAACTGATAGCCACGAAAACAAACTTTCTCCTTAGGTATGTTTTCCAAGCAACAATACATGGGATTTGGCAAGAAAGAAATAGGCGTCGACATGGAGAGGAACCAACCCCCACCCACCTTCTCACTCAACGCATCGATAAACAAGTGTAGAACCGGCTTTCTTCTATTCGAGGCATTGCTCCAAAACTCGAAGGAGCCATGGAGAAATAGTTTGAAATAAGGAGTTTTTTTATAGGGGTTTATAATATCAAAGAATCAGTCTCACTTTCTATTAAAAATCCTCTCAATCCTTTTTAACACTTGATGTAAAACATGTTTTTTTTTGTTTAAATAAATTTTACATTCAATTAAAAAATATATATTATACAAGCTAATTGGTCAAAATTCCTTCATCGTTCTCGGCCTCTCAGATTTATGAATTAAATTCACTGTTTTAAGATCCAAGTACTCATATTCATAAAGTTATGCACCATTTCCAGCATTTGTGGGTTAATGATATGCCAAAACTTTTGTTGAAAACAACGCCGTCATTCAATATGGATGTAGTGCGTTATTAATCTTAAATTCTTAATTAATATATCAGGATTTGATAATGTATAGAATAAGATAACTGAAATACAAACTACAACATGAATATATATTTCAAATAACTTTTTATTATAAATTTCACAAAACAAGTGATGCAATAGCTATTCATTTAAAAGTAAAAAAATATTCAAGGTTAATTTGGTGTGAGAGAAAAACCTTATTAGAAAACTTTTTGGCTATTCCACAAAAGTCTTTTACAATAAATTGTAAAATCGCTGAAATGGTTCATTGTTGTTTTGGTTTGTCAGCAATTTCTAATAAATTAGATTAATTTTGGGAAACTCAAATCGGAAAAACAATGTTTACATACAAAACATTTGCGGATTTTTAATCAATATTTTATGAGTTGATTTTAATATGTTACTAGTCTAACTAAAACATATACTTTGAGAAAAGACAAGAATTAGTCTCATCAAAAGTAAAACAAAACAAAAAAATTGAACAATAATTAAACGGAAAACATGCACCTAAAGCAAAACGAGCGAATGAAAGAGCATGAAACCTCGAGTTATCATTCTGGCTACCTAATCACAAATACGTTAATTTTTGTTAGTTTAATTTATCGTATGACATTTTGTTTAGATGAGAAATGCAAAACCCCCCAAAAACAAACAAATTTAATACCCACTGAAGCCCTATAATATTTAATAAACTGTTATATTCATGCTTTACGGGTTTACACTTTCGTAGTACAAGTTGGTGCTAAATAACTTATACAATAAATTATTGAGTATTTTTTATAGTATTTACCAAACATATATAGACATAATATATGATATCCAAAACATACTTGCGTTTCTCATTTTAGCAGCCATCTATTTATCAATATTATATCTATTTGCTTTTAGCTTCGGTGGTGGAATCTATAACAGAATAGTTCCCTTTAGTAACCACTTTTTGGGTAATGGGCATTACTCCATTTTAAAAATAAAATACAAATGAAATTATATTTGAGGTTTTGTATGGAGGGAGAGTGATCAATGGTACATCATATACATATGGGTCCTCTCTTACTTTACCTTTTACGTGTTCATTTTATTCCATTTTCGGTGTTGCGAAAAATTCCAAAATGAAGCTGAAGGCATTATCATCCAAATGTGTAGATATACAAATATTTGTGGATAAATGTTGAGATCACAAAACTATAAAAAAGGCTTTTTCAAATTATTTAGACCATGCATGTCGAACTTGTAAAGCAAATATATGATCTTTTTACTATTTAAATTGTTCCGCTTTCTAACAAAGTATCTCTAAAGTTTCAAAAAAAAAAAAAAACAAAACAAAACAAAAACAAAGTATCTCTATATATAATTTGGTTAATCAGACGTGTTTCTTTTGTCAATTTTGATTCGCATCGATTCAGGTATTCGAATAATAAGCAGATAATATAAAATTATAATAATTTTTTATGGATTTATTTACTTTAGCAAAAAAAAATTATTTTTATGAATACCATAATCACGATCAACCTTTTCTTAATTACCATATCTCAGTCAATATTTCCATCGTCTATCATATAGTCCAATTTCAGACCGTTTTGACCATGAAATATTGTACGTGGAGATATTGTGCATGTCAGAACAAAATGTGACCTTTTGTTATGTAATGATGATTTTTTAGAGGCGGGAGTTTTAAAGCAAATATGCATTTAATGGTGGAAGTGTTGTTTGGACAAGATTAAGAAAAATGTATTCAGTTTAAGGACAAACACTTTCAAGAACAAAACTGTCGAAATATCTTCAATGATTCTGGATTGTTACAGTTACGAAGGTGAACTTTTCTTGTGCATTTATTATGTTTGCCTCTACAAGAAATATACGTTGTGCATTTATTATGTTTATTTATTATTGTGGTGACCAGATTGCAATTTGTCGTTTGAGACTGTGTTGGAGAGTGAAAAATTAACTAACAGAGACGATTAAATGCAGGTGTGTAAAGTTGGTGGTGGGATAAACCAGTATGGTTACAATTGTTGTTGGTGAGTGGTATTGCTTGGAGAATGGGAAGTGGCATTTTAGTATTGCTGGAAACTGTTACGGAAAATGCGTGGACATCAATGAAAGAGACAAATTTACGGAGGTGAAAACAAAACTTGTCAACCTATTTGGTATAAACCTTGCAGAAGAGGAAATGATTATTACTTTCTGGTGCGACAGAGAGGACACAATGTTTACACAGCAGAGAATGCCTCCAGTAGTAGTTGAGTGCGACAGTGGGATTGCGACGTTCTTGAGGAAAGTAAAAGAGAAGCATGGTCTGAACTTGTTTTTGACAAGATGTAGGAAAGAATGTATGAGGAGTTGTGGTGAGTCATCACAAGAAAATGTCCAAAGTCAAAATGTTGTTGATTTTAAAGGTGGTGATGTATCTGTAGTCGCTGCCTATGATAGTCCTCTTGAGGGGCACTTAGCTGGAAAACAGGTTTTGGAAGATGTAGTTCCTTCGGGGGTAAATTTGGTGGCGGATGAGACTTTGGTCGATATCCCACTAACGTTTGAAGATGATGAATTTCTCGCAGCCGTGGACAATATCGCATATGGGCATGGATAATTTTTCGGTGGCAATGTTTCGGTGGACAAGTTGTTTTCTCTGTAAGAGACAACTTTTTTTAGCGACTTGGAGGTAAGCGAATATGTTTCATCAGATTACGATTTTGACCATATGCGAGATATTATTGACAAAGATTATCCTCTCCACTGGGATCCAATGGGTGAGGTTAACCAAAATGTTCTTCAAAACAATGGGTCTAAAACTAAATTGGGCAGAGGCCTAATCCGTAGTCGTGGAAAAGAAGAGAATAAAACCTGAAATTTTGTTGGTAGGTGCTTTTTGTGTTCTTAGGTTCGATGGCTAAACAGACACGAGAGAGATGGGTCATCGCCTGGGTCTCGATAGCATCACAAACAGACGGGATATGTGGGGATGCAAAATAAATTGCATCGTCAGCATGGCTCTGGGGGAGGAATGTTACCCAACTAGAAACTAGGACCAATGTCCGAATTCTGTGAGGTAGAATCTTGTTGAAGATAAAACAACATACTAATTGGTGTTACACAAGTTTTGTTAGGCTCTACCAATTTCATCTTTATATCAGTTTCTGGTTCACAAACCTCTAAATCATATTCCTTTCGAAAACCCTTATTAGCATTATGAGGATTCGCAAAGTTATCTTCCATGGAGATGACTTCTTCCACAATCTTGCTTTGCAGGTGTACATGAACAACATAAGTATAAAGGACTAAAAAAGTAGTAGACAATAATATTTGAAAAACACACCTCAATGTTGTCCACAAATTGCATATCCTCCCCACCAACATACTTCTGCAAAAAGGTGCAGATGAGTTATGTAAACACTGATTAGTTGTAAGCCATTCTCATGGACAAACTCACATTGCTTTCATTAATGTCATCCTGCATAATCATCACCATGTTGTCTACCTTCATAATAGATTTTTGGTTGTCCACTACTTCCTCGGGATATGCCGTGTACTGTCTGAGGTTTTGAAGAACATTAGGGACACCGTCGTACAGTGTCCAAGCTTCGGTGTTAAGATGGTCTAATAAGGTCCTAGGTTCACCAACTTCAGTGTGACCATCATATAACCCCCATCTATCATTATTAGTAGCAGGCGAAGGTTTTGTTGGGCTAGGGAACTTTGTGCCATGCCACATTGCGCTGATAATTTCATCAAGAATTGCATCTTTCATCAATTTCTTCTTAACTGAAATCAAATCCTTGGTTTCCTTTGTGTGAAGTGTAAGCAACTCCTTTATTTCTTTTGTGTGAACTGCAAGCAATTCCTTTGTTTCTTTTGTGTGAACTGCAAGTAACTTCTTCATTTGAAGCGTTCGAGCTGCAACATAATTATTGATTTCAAGTTTATGAGCGGTAAGGAATTCTTTGATCTCCAGTGAATGCACAGCATTCGACTCGGCCACAAGCTGACGAACATGATCAAGATCATCGCCGCCATGGTAATACTTTTCTTCGTCGACTTTACCCTTTGCCTTTCTGGTTTCGTGTGTAGGTTTGGCTAGGAAAGCCTTTCCTGAAATGGTTTCCCTTCTTGAATTTCTTATCAGGGATAATTATTGGGAACTCATCAAACCCACCTTGCCATATATATTTGTGAAACCTGTATCACCCTCCAATTAGGGACTCAAGGTACTCAACCCTTTTATCTTCCACGTCGTTGGTCCAAACATTCACACTACTATATTGCGCATTAGGAGACGGGGTGAATGTTGGTATGTGAAGCTGTGATTAAATAAAATGAAGAATGACTTTGGCGTAAAATTCCATATAACTAGTAATATAGTGCAAATAAAGTAAGTTAATGATAGTGGATAACTTACATCGGGAATGTTTTCAATCTCCATTATGTTAGACGTGTGGAATGTTCTCAGATGCATGAGCCGTACAACAGACGTGTCCGTGAATGTTTTCTCGTCGTCTTCATCGTTTAGGAACACCTCCAGCTGAGGGATTGCTTTGAATATGACCAGTTGAAACGCAAGTGTGAACCCATGCGTAGCAGTGTGAAACTGGTTCAATTTTTTAGTAAGTTCTTCAACATCAGTGATCTTATTGCTTACTCTTACCATCTCTATAGTTTGTTCTAATTAATCCCTTCCCCATGGGTATTCCTCAAACGTCTCAAGATTTCTCAACATTTCAACCACATCAACGGAAGCTCTAACAGGGTTACCCGTAGAAATTAGAATACTTTCCACAATAACTAACAGTGCAAAATGAATCCTTTTCCATCCAGGCATTTTTTTTTATTCAGGAAGCCTCTTATCTTGTTTAAGCAACCCCATAATGTCTCTAATCTCAACAACCTTCTGTTGACGGGAGAATAAAGTAAACCAGTAGAGTTCCTGGCCCTTGCGAGGTGTTCGCCACTTAGCCAACGTCTCCTCCGGGGGGTAAGGACCACATGGCAAACTAGTAAGGACCCCAAATTCGTGAAGAGAAAATCGAAAGGGTTGTCCACCGAAAATGAACCAGATCTTGTATGGTTTTCCGGTGTGCTGGGACCGACAAAGTAACTGATGCACAAGTTTGCCACTAAGTGAACTTTTACGAACAGGAATATCAAAGAGACCCGAGAAACAAGAACCTCAGATATAGTTGAACTTACGAGTCCCCTCTAGAGCTTGAACTAGATCAAGAAGGTACTCAGGCTTAGAGTATGAATTAATACGGCCATTAGGAGGATATCGATCGGTCTTGTACAATCTTTTAGGAAGCAAATCAGGGTTAGCACCATCAATGAAATCTGGGTCAGTGAGAATCGGATTAGCGGCCGACTTCTTAACACTTTTCTTCTTACACCTTGAAGAGGACATATATGCGACGTACCCTACAGTGTGGACAACAACAAAATCAGCGAGCGATAAACGAAAAGAATGTGGACAATTTCCGGTAGCTACGATCGACAAGACACAAAACTCCATATGATTCTGGATCACTCACAGTTTTGGTAGATCTTAAACACCGTATGGTACGATTAACTTTCTCTTTGCTGATTTTGTAAAACGGAGTTAGTATGAGTTTGAACAAAATTCAATAATAGAGAGAGAAAGAGATAAAAGAGTGGGTTTAATGTTCAACAATCAGATTTTCAAATTTTGATTTTTATTCAATTAATTCGAAAATATATGAATACATAAAGAAATAAGAAATAAATCAGCTTTGTATCAATCACGAGTCAATCAGAAACCGAGTGGGGGCCTATACGTCCGATGAGCCTGCTTATTTTACTGGGGGTAGTTTCATCTTTTTAACATGCTTGTAGTAGGAAATTAGAAACTTTTTGAAGGTTATGGTATAAATGGAAAGGGTTACTGAAATTATGATAATTTCAATAAATTTCTCATACTTATATGTATTGTTGTTGGTTGGTAAAGCGATATAAGTATGTGTGTGATTAAAATTGGAAATGATCCAGGCGTGCATGAATGCTAGCATCACGACAGTTAATAAAAAAAATTGTTAAAAATTCTGTTTACCACAAAGCAGATTCCACCTGGTCTGTATACATTTGGAATCCCGGTTAATATGGCGTGCGATGGTGGTGGACACACACGTGTGCAAAGAACGTGAAGAGCTCTCCAAATTTCAGCAGTATCAGAAACAATAATTGTCAATGATTCGATTCTTTCTTATCTCCTCATATGTCATCAGACAAAAACAAAATTCCCATTGCATCAAAAACTACTTAAAAAAAAGGGAAATTAGAATGAATAACAAAAAAAAATTATAATTGAAAACATAATCAATTAATTTAATTTTAATGGATAAGATTATGCCATCTATATTATTTTTTGCTATTTTCTTAATTATTAATTTTTTGTTTGCTATTGAGCAAATTAGCCTTTAAAAAAAAAGATAGTTCGTAAATGGATAAAAAAGAACAAAAACAGCTGTTTTCAAATGAAAAGAGACTAAGGAGATGCTTCTAGTAAACTCTAATGTGAAATCTTGTCCACAAAATAATCAAATGAGTTCACTCTATATAGAGTTCAAATAAAATCATGGTTTGTATTAGGCTTGTGTATTTTGGGTTAGACGATCATCTGATCTTTTCTACACTATACTTTGATTGGATTTATCCAAAATTTTCAAGTAATTCAATTCATTTTTTTCAAAATATGATAATTTCGAAATTGGTAAAATAAAAGTCGAATAATCGTCTGGGATATCCGAAGAGTAACACATAAATTTTATCACCACTCCATAGAAATGTCAGGTCGACATTCGTATAATAATATATCAATTATATTTGGATGTGTATATACTTTCTTAAGATCGAGATTATAGTTAATCTGATATATATATCTTTGTTGGTTCACCCATTTTAAATATGGTACCGCTTATTATCCATTACATTACACAAAATCTAATATTGGGAATTACCTATAGACATGTTTTTTTTTTTGGATAAAATTATTGGAATTGTGGGTTTTTTATCCAGAATTTCCTTGGTATCCAGGATTAACATTGATAATATTATGTTTAAAGCGTAAATCATCTTTTTCAAATAGAGTTAAACTAGTAACTTTAACCACTAGACCACCAACCCCTTAGTAATATAAATGCATGAGCCAGTTAACATAAACCATTATAATTTGAAGGGTGGATGTGAAAAAGAAAACAACTTTTAAAAGGATTTGCCTTTTGTCGAAAATTTCATATTTGTTAAATGGGAAATTGGCATATCTAACCACAAAAAAAGTTATAACTTATAATCTAACCATTTAACTTAAATCTAAAGGCTTTTATTTAGCTACATAAGGTAGTTTTAGTTATTTGCTTTATTATTAATTTTTTATGGTTATTGTGCAAATTAACCCTTTTTAAAATTTTGATTAAATATTTAAATATATAAAAGAAACAAATAGTATAAGTATTTGATGATTGTTCAAATTACAAGAGAGTTTCCTACTTTTGTTAGGTAATGGTTCTTTTGTTGCTGCATCCCCGAGTTTGCATCATCACAGCATATTACGACTGTTATTACGTCAAGATCTAAAATTTTCCTATTTAGAGTCTGACTGGTGTAGCCGCAACAGTTGCGGTTGCGGGAGTTTGCGAGAGCGGGCGGTTGCGGTTGCAAGCGTTTCTGAGCGATTTGAATGACTAGTGCAGCGGTTAAAAATGGGTGCGTTTGCGGGATATTTACGAATGGTTGCCAGCGGGTGCAGTAGCGGTTGAAAAAATAATTATAAAAATAAATAATTATTGAAAATAATTAAAAACATCAAAAATCATATTATTATGATAAAAAATATAAAAAGACTACTTCAACATGATTAATAATGAAAAAAATAAAATAAAGCACCAAATAATTATTGAAAAAATAACTTATTGTAACATTCTAACTACTTTATGTATTGGGTTCATCACCAAAAATTGCACTTAATAGTGTAATAAACTGCAAAAATACGTGTGTATATAAATCTCATATTGAAATCACACACAGTGCCAAAATGTTCATTGAAGTGTAATTATGATGATTCCAGATTTCCAGTACGTGATCTTCTTCTTTCCCCCCACACGTATAGGAACGTGTGTACCATCTATGGCTCCCATACAATCTTGAAAATATGGAAAATACCGCTTATCATGTATGATTTGTGGTGGTATATCATTCAATTACGTTTAACAATAGAAAAAACAACAATAGAGAAAGTGACTTATGTCTTCTATGGCCATGACTTCAATGGAGAAACACAAAATTTGAGGGTGAAAGTTAACGTAATATATATAGGATTGATAATGTGAGGGTTTTCTTTTGTTTGGGTATATACTGGGTTTTCTTTTGTCTGGGTAATATATTGTGTTTTTTTTTTTTAACCATCTGCTACCGCCCGCAACCGTAAACGCTTGCTGGAAGTAGCTTTTGATTTCCAGCGGCATGAAGCGATACAGAGCGGTTTGAAGACGTTTAAATGATTGGTGCGAAACGCTACCAATCGCTACGGCCCGCAAACGCTGCGTTTGCGGGTGGTAGCGGGTGTACCAATCAAGCTATTAATTAGTTAGATATATTGAGTTGTTTAGCCGCTTATGACGTCATTATTTGGTGAAACTCTAATTTAATCAACTTGTTTTAGATTTCAATAGTTGTTGTATTGTTTTTTTTTTTTGTTCACAACAACTCTTTTTGAGTTTTTTTTTTTTTTTTGAGAAATTTCAAGTTATCATATTTGAAAATCTTTACAAGTGTGCCATTTAAAAAAAAAAAAAAAATCCAAATTATCTTTACTACAAAGTAAAAAATAAAAAATTCTCTTTGAACGTAAACGTGATTTCTTCCTTTCTCTGAACTTTTCTTCTTCACCGTAAACCGAATCTTACCGTTTGTTTTTTCTTTTTTGTGAAATCGGATCTCGTCATTTCTTCTCTGTGAGTTAGATTTCGCCATTGTGAAATCGGATTTAAATTTGATTCTCGTTTACTTTGATATGAGATTGGATTAGGTGCAAAAGAAGAATATATTATAATCCAGGCTAAATATTCATCTTCAACCAAAACTAAAAAATCGGAAAAGAATCTAGACTTGTGTATATAAGTAATAATCGAACTTCGAGGTTATCAAAAAAAAAAAGTGATAATTATTTTAGTTTGAGAAATATTGAGTTATGCCACTCTTGACATGTCACTTTTCAATTATGTCATTGTTTTAAAATCATTACCAGCGTGTCATTTTTTCTTTTTCCAGTATTCCCAGTTTACTCTTACTTTTAATTTTCAGATCTTAGTTTTTTCATAACAGAGATTTGAGAGAGAAACATGTGATTAGCTCTTCTCTTTGAAATCAAATCTCGTCAATTTTGATTATTCTGAATCGACGAGCTCAATCCTGTGAGAGCGTCGATCGTCGTTGATTCCGTTAAACCTCAGATTTGTTGATTCCGTGGTCGATTCTGTTAAACCCAGATTCGTCGATTTTGAGAGAGATATAGAGATTTCTTCATATTTCTATTCAAATTGTTGTCTCGAATCTGAGATTAGATCGAACAAATTTAAGAAGAAGAAGAAGAAGAAGAAGTGATCTCAAAGCAAATTCAAACACAAACGACCGTAAATTTCGAGTTTGGGTTAACTAATATTCATTTAGGGTATAGATTTTGGAGGGGAGGAGGGGTAGGGTTTTGCCTTTACAATATAAAACAGTTAAAAAAATCTTATAAAACTGTTAAAAAAAATTATAATGTTTTTAAAAGGTTTAGTAAAACTATTTAAAAAAACCTTATAAAACTATTTAAAAACCGTGTAAAACTGTCTATAATGTTTTTGAAAAGTTTTTTAAGGTTTTTTCAAGTTTTATAAGGTTTTGAAACAATCTTATAAAATCTTATAAACCATTTACAAACTTTACAAACCTTATAAAAATCTTATAAACCTTATAAAAATTTTATAAACCTTTTAAAAACCTTATAAATTATTTAACTGTTTAGTTTTTAATGACATGTAAAAAAATCTTATAAAATTGTTTAAAAACTTTATAAAAAATGGGAAAATTCTAAAAATAACCAAAACCCAGATTTGACCAAAAAACAACCAAACCCATATTTGACCAAAAAATAATCAAAACTCAGATTTAAACCAAAATCGAATCAAAAGCTCAAATTTGTAACCAACATTGAATCAAAAGCTCAGATTTGTAACCAAAATCGAATCAAAAACTTAGATTTGTAACCAAAATCGAATATAAGAAACAAAATTCATATAATAACTTCTTCTTCTTCGTCGTCGTCTTCTTCTTCGTCGTCTTCTTCCTCTTCTTCTTTTTCCAATCAAGGAAATCAAAATCAATTTAGAAGAAAAACATTTACAGAGATTTACGTTGGTGAGAAAAAATCAAAAATCCTAGATCTATCATCGATGTGATTGCGTTCCATAGAGTCAAAGAGAGAATCAAAAACCTTAGATCTGTAACCTTAATCGAATTTGCAATTTCAGAGAAGAAAATTTTGCGAGAGAGAGAATTTGAAACTAGGAACGTGAAAGTGAAGAAGAAGAAAGAAAGTTGAGATCTGTTTTTTCGATTAGGGGCAAAATTGTAATTTAGCCAATGAACAGTGACACAGTCGTAATGATTACATGAACAATGGCATTTTTTATTAAAATCTTGCCAAATGTGTCATATTTGTAATTGCCCTTTTTAGTTTACGTATATTATATAATTTGTTTGTCGACCAAACAGACAAACGATCGCAAATAAAAACAAAAATCTGTGATGATATATTAAGCTTATATTCATTTAAATCTATTTGTGATAAGGTTTATACGACTATACTCGTCGTCCTTCTCGCTTTGGGAAGATTTTATCTCTTTCTAAACAGAGAATTTTTTATTTATCTTCCAATATATGAAAACACTTTGTTATCTTTCTCGTTTTCAACAGAAAAAATACATTACAAATCTATTTTTAGGGCCGGTGTACTTGAGGAATCCTTCTTTGATGTTGTAATGGGAGTCTCTCCATCCTTTGCATGGAGAAGTACATTATTTGGGAGAGATTTGTTGAGAAAAGGTTTAAGGAAATCAATTGGAAATGGGAAGGATACATATGTTTGGATTGAGCTATGGCTATTTGATGACCGCAGGAGAGCTCCTCTGATGAAACATCCTTTGGTGAATCTGAATTTAAGTGTCTGAGCTTATAGATTTGCATGGCAAGGGATGGAATGAAGTTTTACTTCATGACATTTTCTTTCCTGCAGATGTGAACAGGATTCTGAAACATAAGCCAGTGGAGAGCAAGGAAGATTACTGGTGCTGGATTCATAACAAGTCTGGGGATTATATGGTAAGATCAAGGTATTGGCTTATAAACATTTTAAACAATGCATAGCCTATCTGAGAAGCAAAGGAGAGGCCTTCTCTATATGAGATCAAGAATCACGTCTGGAATATTAAAACATCGCAGAAGATTAAACTTTTCCTTTGGAGAGTGTTAAGTGATATACTCAAATTTACCCTGAGCTACTCTCTCAAATTAAGAGATCGTATAGTACTTAGGGATCAAATCCACAGGGAAAAGAATCACACAATAAAGTTCCAAATTCAAATTAAGTTAAGAGAAATATGATGAATGTAAATTAAGAAATTAAAACTAAACAGATGATGATTAAGGTTCTTTTAAATTCAATAAAACGAAGCGTTAGGCATCGGGTAATTCGCAGGCATGACTTTAAATTGAAGCACTAAATTACTATCGAGTTATTTATTAGGAACCGTTCTAGAACTCGAAAATAATTGTAAAACTAATCAACTTTCGTTGCAAAAGTTATCTATGACTAAATCCTAGAAAACCAAATTTCTTAGCAAGTTCTATAAAATTAATCAAGCATTAACGAGCATCTTCGATTTGTTCACAAAATTACTAAGCCAAATTTCTTTGCGAGTAATAATTTTGCTCACCTATGATATTAATCCAGATAACTAATAATACTTTCGCATCTATCAATTAACCTATGATATCTAAATCAGGGTGATCAATCCTAAAGCATAATTAAAACTATCAAGGTGAAGAACACAAATTAGATTGATCCCAACAGTAACAAAGTTCTTAACAATTTATCATCAGCTTTTGAAAAACCCTAAACCTAACTAATAGATTACTTAGACATAGCAATAGCAAATATCACAATAACTGAATAATACTGCATTAAAGAGATAGAGTAAGAGATACAAAAGGGTTTGAAGAAATCTCTGAAAAGAGTCTGAACTTGTCTCCCTAAAAGCTCTGAATCAAGCTCTTGCTAGGTCTCAATAGAATAAAAAGCATAAAGCCTAACAATGGTTGTTAAAAACTATATATAGGACTCCAAAACGTCTTGGAATAATAGTGTAATCTTCAAGAACTTCTGGGCTCAAACGGGTTCTACGAAATTGAGCTTTTTCTCTGTTACGAACAGGGTGTCGATCGACACCAGTCTCAATCTTCCAATCCGAGTTTGACACTTCGATCTCTTTCTCCGAAATTAGGGGTGGGCAAAATATCCGAAACCGAAAAACCAAACCGAACCCGATCCGAAATTATCCGAACCGAACCGGATCTGATTTTATAAAATACCCGAATGGGTATCATTTTCCTAAAACCGAAAAACCGAAACCGAACCCGAACCGAACCAAAAACCGAACGGGTATCCGAATTACACGAAACATAAAATTAACTATATATATTTAGATATGAGATCGGTTATGTTCACATAATTTATGCAATTTTTTTAGTTTTTTAGTTGATTCGGAATTTGTGGGTATATTTGGTTAAAAATAATTAATTTAATTAGATATATTATTTGAAATTTTAATTTTTGTTATTTATTTTTTGGAAAACTTGAGTTAAAATTAAACTAATCAAACCAAATTAGACTAAAAATTACATATTTATGAGTATTTCGGGTAACCGAAACCGAACCCGAAACCGACATTAATCGACACTACCCGAACCGTAACCGAACCGAATTTTATAATTACCCGAATGGTTTCTATATTTTCAAACCCAAAAACCCGATAACCGAATTATCCGAACCGAAAACCGAATGCCCATGCATAGTGTCAAGTGGTAAATCAGAGCACCATGTAATAAATGAGAGTACCATATGATAATTTAGACGAACATTAATTACATACTACGGGAAATGTCGCCATGTTCCATAACAATAAAATCAGCAAGAATAATAATTTAAAACACTATTTGATGACAATATATGCTTGTATATGAATGATACAACTAGGCCTCGGCATATTATACGAACCCGAAACCAAACCGAAAAAATCGGGTTCGGGTCAGGTTCGGGTTTAGCCTATTACACGAATCTGTTCTATAGTCCTCGGGTTTTGGTTTTGGTTTCGGGTTCGGGTAAACCCGCGTTACCCGCGGGTATCCGAATATATATATATATATATATATATATATATATATATATATATATATATATATATATTTATTTATTTATTTTTTATGATATGCATGTTTTTACAAAAAAAAAGATTTCCCGAATCAAGTTTTTAAAACAAAAATGCATGTTTAAAACGAATGTTAAATGTTATTCACACAAAAAACCATTTTTTTACATAAACATGCATTTTCAAAAAAAAAAGATTTCGGGTAATTCTGGTAACCGCGGGTTCGGGTCTATGCTTCCCTTTCGGTTTGTTTTGGAGATAATTTGTGGTTAATTTGGAATTGGATTTTGACTCGATCTTGATTTTGTTTCTAATTTTCTCCATTTTGATTTTGTTTGTAAATTTGATTTTGATTTCCATAATTTATGGTCAATTTGATTTTGTTTCTTTATTTGATTTTGAATTTTCTGTTTATGTAAAAAATGCATGTTTAAAAAAAATATAGATTTCCCGAATCATGTTTTTTAAAACAAAAATGCATGTTTAAAATGAATGTTAAATTTTATTCACAAAAAACCTTGTTTTTTACATAAACATGAATTTTCAACCAAAAAAAAAAAAAAAAAAAGTTCGGGTAACGCGGGTTTACCCGAACCCGTAAATTTACAGTTTTTTTGGGTATTTCGGGTTTTTCGGTTTAAAAACCCGAAAATACCCGTAACCCAAAAACCATAAACCAAACCCAAATATCCCGCGGGTTTTTATGGGTTTTGACCTCCAATACGAAAACCGAACCGAACCCGAGTTTATCCGAACCGAAACTGAACCGATAATTTTAAAAATCCGAATGGGTTTCATATTCATCAAACCGAAAACCCGAATACCGAATAACCCGACCCGAAATCCGAACGGGAAACCGAATGCCCAGGCCTATCCGAAATGCTCCAGAATGCTACTAAATCTCCTTTTATGCTCCAAACACCTATAAACCTGTAATGACTCTAAAAGAACACGAAAAACACCGAAAAAGATACTAAAAACGGACTTATATCATGGCTAAAACAGGTAAAAACCATGATATATCAACTCCCCCAGACTTAGTTTTTTGCTTGTCCCTAAGCAAAGCAGATGAAATCACTCATTTAGGAACCACATACCTGCAAAGCCAATCCGGTAATATTTCGATGTGTCCCTAAAAACTTAGCAGTCCTCCAGATCGATTCCAAACTCCTTAGAAAATCTCTGACTTCCAGTCGCAAACCCCTTTCATTATTTAGATGCGGTCTCATCGAGGGAATATCGATCGCTGGACCTTCAAGATTCTTTCACTTTCCTTAACACTTTCCTGCGTTTCACCCTCTCTCTTCCCTCTGAAACTGTATGCAATTAAGGATATCATAGAGATGCAATGCCTTTTTATGATGATTTTTTTTTAACTGACTTTCGGACTTGCACTTTTCTGTAGACTTAGGGTGCAATGCACTTTCAGGGTGCATCGAATCTCCGGCAACGACGCCAAAATTTGATATGCTCAAATTTACCCTGAGCTACTCTCTCAAATTAACAGATCGTATAATACTTAGGGATCGAATCCACAGGGAAAAGAATCACACAATAAAGTTCCAAATTCAAATTAAGCTAAGAGAAATATGATGAATGTAAATTAAGCAATTAAAACTAAACAGATGATGATTAAGGTTCTTTTAAATTCAATAAAACGAAGCGTTAGGCATCGGGTAATTCGCAGGCATGACTTTAAATTGAAGCACTAAATTACTGCCGGGGTATTTATTAGGAACCGTTCTAGAACTCAAAAACAATTGTAAAACTAATCAACTTTCGTTGCAAAAGTTATCTATGACTAAATCCTAGAAAACCAAATTTCTTTGCAAGTTCTATAAAATTAATCAAGCATTAACGAGCAGTTTTGATTTGTTTACAAAATTACTAAGCCAAATTTCTTTGCGAGTAATAATTTTGCTCACCTATGATAATAATCCAGATAACTAATAATACTTTCGCATCTATCAATTAACCTATGATATCTAAATCAGGGTGATCAATCCTAAAGCATAATTAAAACTATCAAGGTGAAGAACACAAATTAGATTGATCCCAACAGTAACAAAGTTCTTAACAATTTATCATCAGCCTTTAAAAAACCCTAAACCTAACTAATAGATTACTCAGACATAGCAATAGCAAACATCACAATAACTGTATAATACTGCATTAAAGAGATAGAGTAAGAGATACAAAAGGGTTTGAAGAAATCTCTGAAAAGAGTCTGAACTTGTCTCCCTAAAAGCTCTGAATCAATCTCTTGCTATGTCTCAATAGAATAAAAAGCATAAAGCCTAACAACGGCTGTTAAAAACTATATATAGGACTCCAAAACGTCTTGGAATAATAGTGTAATCTTCAGGAACTTCTGGGCTCAAACGGGTTCCACGAAATTGGGCTTTTTCTCTGTTACGAACAAGGTGTCGATCGACACTGATAGATGGTGTCGATCGGCACTGATAGATGGTATCGATCGACACCAGTCTCAATCTTCCAATCCGAGTTTGACACTTCGATCTCTTTCTCCGAAATGCTCCAGAATGCTACTAAATCTCCTATTATGCTCCAAACACCTATAAACATGTAATGACTCTAAAAGAGCACGAAAAACACTGAAAATACACTAAAAACGGACTTATATCATGGCTAAAAACGGGTAAAAACCATGATATATCATTAAGTGGAGCAATTTCGGTGGCATCAAATTTAGCTCATAGAGCTATGAGATTAGATTTGAGATGTCAGTATTGTGGTTATGAACTAGAGATAATAAACCATGTTCTTTTCTCCTGTCCGGTGGCAAGACAGATGTGGGCCTTATCAGATTTTCCTAGGCCAAGAGATGGGTTTGATGATATCTCTCTATTCTCCAACTTCCACTACTTGTTCTCTGTAGAATCAAATCAGAATATCAGGAAAGAGATTAGGAATAGCTTTCCTTGGATTTTATGGTTGATATGGAAGAATAGGAACAGTTTTTGCTTTGAAGGGAAGCTCTTTCTTGCTACTGATTCAATGGTAAAAATTAAAGATGATCATGATCAATGGTTTTTTGCTCAAGCAATTGACAGGGAAGAAGAAGTTTTAATTGAAGCGATGATACACAAGGAGGAAGTGAAATGGAAGCGCCCTCCAACACCGTGGCTTAAGTGCAATGTAGGAGTAGCTTGGTCAAAAAGAAACAGTTTTGCGGGTGGATCTTGGGTGTTAGGAGATCATAATGGAAAAGTGATCATGCATAGCAGAAGAGCCTTTGGAGATATAAAAAGTTTGGAGGATGCTCATCTTTAGAGTCTTTTATGGACATTCGAAAGTATGAGATCTCATAGGATAGACAAGATAGTTTTTGGGAGTGAGGTAGCAGACTTGGTCAGAGCTGTTAACAAACCTAAAGCATGGCCATCCTTTTTGTACCAAGTTACGAAATTGTTAAGGATTTTGGATAACCTATCTGATTGGAGACTGGTCTTTGAGAACCGAAGTGCGAATCTTGGGGCTTTCTTCATAGCTCAGAGTGTAACTCATCAAAATCGAATTCAATCATATGTAGCTCTTGGTTTTCCTTCGTGGTTTAAAGAGCTCTTTGATTGTGAAAAAGCATAGTTGATTCGCATTGTTAGTTGTATTTTTGGCAGGGTAGGCAACACTGTACCCTTGAATTAGTTATTAGATTTTCTGTCCTTCTTCGTTCTTAGTAAAAAAACTTCTTTTACTTTAATGAAATATTCAGAGAAAAAAAAAAGAGCCGGTATACCTTATTTCCGTTTATCTTCTTCTAATTTTCCTTGTTTATTTTGATACCAAATTTCGTAGTTTAATATACTTACTTAGTATGTGAAAGTATTCGAATAACACCACATTGGTTCTACCAGACTTCCACATCTTTATTTGTTTATTAATCAATAATGAAATGTGTAAAAAAATAAAAAATTTACTCGCATAAGTTTTCCTTCTAATTGAATGACCCGCGTGATCATTTTTCTGGCCAATGTCGTTTAATTATCTACATTATCTACACGCCCTTTTGATTTTGTCCTTTTAGAAGACGTGGGAAGCATTTTGAGCCACAAATGAAGCCACATATAATAAAAATAACGAATCCTAATTCAAAATTATAATTCCATTACAATCCTCTTAGCCGACAAATCTTATGATGTAATTACATCCGACAACAAGATTTCCGGATCAATATACTTATGAGCATCATGTCAACAAGACATTTTCAAGTATACAAACACACATCGCTATATTTGTTACTTTATTTTTACAATTAACATTATATGTTATTTAACAAGCAATATACTATAAATTTTTTTAAAATTTATATGACTTAAAAAATTTTTTTTAATTAACCACACATCTTATCCGAGTTTCCACCATCTGGCTAATTTTTCAAAATGATTATAACTATCAAGTAGCTCATTTTATTGGGATTTTAAATCTGTCTAAAACACATACCATTTTTGATTAGCAAAGGAAAGATAAATAGTTCACAAAAAACAAAAAAAATAAGCGAATTCAAAGTAAAATTATTTACACTTTTTCTTAAATCTTTTTCCCTCTAAAAATATTACTTACACCAATTATATCTTGTTGGCAAAGAAAATCTTAGTCTGCTTTAATTTAATCCATTGTGTATAAGTATTTTCTAAAAGTTGTAAACTAAAACTAAAATATTCTGAATTTAATTAATATACGCTGTAATTTTTTTAAAAAAATGAATGTACAATGTGTTACCAAATTGATTTAAATCCCCGATCGTCGTCGAAGAACTATTCCCGCATAAAGAATAAGGTTCAAGTGACAATCTCAACTATCTCACGTTAGACAGTTAAAATAAAAATTGATGATTTAAGTAGACTTATATAAAAAAATTACGAATAGAGAAACTTTTTTTTCTCTCTCCCATCCCTACGAAAATCAGCTGCGACCACAAACCTTCATCAGATATGTGACCTCTGGTTTCTCGCCATCACTGGAGGAGGCTCTCTCCTTTCCTTTTTTCTTTGTTTGCGGCATCTTCCATCTATGTTTTGGCTTTTCTCGATAGCGAGAATTTTTTGTTAAGGAGCTTCATTGTTGGTAATGTGGTGTGGGTTTCCGGCGGCTTATGGCGGTGGTTTTATTCGAAGGGGGTGCGTGGTAGCCAATTGTTAGATTCTGGTACAGGCTCCGGTCTTGGCTCGATTTGTTTTAGCGTCTTTAGGTGGAGCTTTGTGTGAGAAAAAATTTTCCTATGTTTCAGCAGTGCACTGTTGGGATTCATGAAGACATATCTTGACCATCATTGTCGCTACATCTGGTATTATTCTCTTTCTCCTTGGTTTGTCGTAGATTTCACATCGACAACGTCATATGAACGATGACTTGTTTTGGTGGTCCAGATGGGTTCTTGTTTGTGGCAGTGACGAGTTTCCCGATGTCGTTGATGCATGATTTTTTTTTTTGGCATCATTCAATAGTTTAAAGAATGGCTCAAAATCTCATTAGGTGACGGCTATGTTTTATGCTATGATGGTGATTCGGTGTCGAACAGAGACGGTAGTTTCAGATTCAATGACTATTCTATTTTTGTGGGAGTTGGTTCTTGTAGCTTTCGCAACCTTGAGAATGGTGGTTAGAGGTTGTGGAGTGGTTTGGTGAATCGGTTCTGTTTTTTTTTTTTTTTGTCTTCAAAGAAGTAGATGATCATAACAATGCGATTTTGAGGGCTCGTCTGGTTTAGGATAGCTCATGGCAACTAAAATGAGGACTCGAGTTTCATGGAATTGCAACCACAAATGTCCGAGCTTTGATGTTCAAAATTGATATTTTTTCGTCGAAGATCTTCTCGATTGTTTGTGTATGTGTGTAGCTATGTTGATTTTTGTCTTTTTTTTTTGTATAATAATATTGTCTATGTTTATTAGATTTCGATCTTTGTGCTTTTGTTAGTTTTTTTATAACCCTTATCACAATACAAAAAAAAATTATAATTGACGAAAAAAAAAAAAATAATATTTGATAAAAAATATAAAAATCATAAAATAAAAAAAGAGTCGTATTTAATTGTTGATGTGAATATTGTGATGTAACTGTTGATCGATGTGCACGCATACACGTGTAAAACGATGGTCAACGTCTTGTTATTAATACAACGCCTGACGTGGACGATATGATTGGACACGTGTACAAAATCTGTTGGACGATCTCTTAATTTTTTTAGACGGCCGATGATGTAAGGGCATCGGTATAGATAGTAAATAAGGGTAAATATAAAATATAAAATTATTAAAACGCACACTCTCTCATTTTTTTACTCAACTTTATATCTTTTTTTTCATTTTTTTACTCAACTTTTATTAATTTTATATTTAAACACTTTTTCTTCCTTTCAATTTACTTTCCAAAAGTTCTAAAATTAATAACTCTCTCTTTCTTTTACTCAACTTTTATTAATTTTATATTTAAACACACCCACTATCTCCTCTCTTTTATTAATTTTATATTTCAATAATCCCACAAAAACACTTTCTTTTTCTTTTTACTCAAATATTAATAATTTTATATTTTAAAAATCTACTATATTTACTCTAATTTACTATCTATAATGATGCTCTAAGCCCAAACTGTTTTTGTTTATTTTATCTTAACGCCCATTAAAACAGTTGCTTCTTTATCTTTCTATATTTGGTCCGAACTACTACTTATTACAAAAATACCTGATGGGCCCCACTTTTGTTTCCGTTGACCCACAGTGACATACATCACTTTGACCGTTACTCACCGCCCACTCCTACTCCGCTCTGTTTTTGACTTTTCTTGGCCGTCTTAGAGGAAACATGCTAAATGTGAAAACAAATGAAAAAGAGAGCTAATTTTTGAACATGTAGCAACAATGTCTACAAGTTACAATAAGTAATCTTTTGAAAATATTGTATATATAAATTCAAATTCATGTAATTTGTTTTTCTCGTAATTAGTTGACAATTCTCCCTACCAAAGCCACGTGAACTAATTTTGGAAATTTTTGTTACAATCCACAGTCCCAATGATAGTCTACAACTTCAGTTTATACAACTTCTGACTAGTCTACAACCACTCTGAACCTTTGGTTCACACACTGTAGTACGGAACATGTGAAGACACTCTCACTGTTTAGGAAGTAACTACTTCAGCCAATGTAAAGCAGACTGAGCTGAGAAACAAATGATTGTTGAACAAACAAAGGGGTCAATATGAAGGATTATATGTTGAATCAAGAGCAAAGTTTGAGAAAAAGTTTTGAAATGGCGCTAGTAAGCAGGGTAAAGTAAAGTTTAATGGTAGCCAAAGGTCTAAGCCAAGGCAAAAGGCAACAAATAAGAGTTGGGCATGTGGTAGTGAAAATCAATGGAAGAAAGATTGTCCACAGAGAAGAAAGAATGACCTTGGTTACAAGTCTTCTAACTCTGCAAATCTAGCAGTCCAGCTACCTGAACCAGTGGCTTTCATTGCTATTACTCAAAAGCAAATGGTGAATGGTTTTCGGATTCTTGGTGTCCTTTTTACATGACATCAAAAAAAAAAAATATTATCAGACTTTAAGGGATTTGATGATTCAAGGGTGTTAATGGATAATGACACCTATTATATGGTTAAAGGTACAAGCAAGATTACAGTAGGGAATGAAGACGGTACCTTGGTTACCATAAGCAAAACTTTGTGATTACAAACAACCAGGGGCGGATCTAGTGAGGTAGGTATGGGTGCACTTGCCCCACTAATTTTTTTTTAGTTATAAATTTGTTTAGTAAAATCCAGATTAATGAAGAGATTAAATACTAAATTCCTTTAAGTGCACTCACAATTTTCTTGTCCGATTCCAAAATGCCCCACTAATTTAAATTCTTTCCGTAAATTCCTTGTTTTTTCCTTTGAAATATGTATTTCCTTTTATACTTTCTCTTTCACGTAGCCATCCCATAAAAAAACGAACAACATTAAATTTTATTATATGTTTCCTTTTTCTAAAAACATGCTAAATATCTCAAACTATTGTACCTTATTTTAAGATTTTTTTATAAATTTGTGCCACCAACAAAATATTTGCCCGGATCCGCCCATGCAGACAACCACAAATGCCAAAGTACCAAAGACATATAGTACTTTGTTCATGTATATAGTAATCTATTTTTTTTTTTGTTTTATCAAAGTCATTTATAATCAAACTGATTATAACTTTATTTTGCTCATATTATGATTTCAAGTCAAGTTAAGTTGTATGCATAAAGAAATTTAAATTTTATTTTATGCAATGTAATTTTTAATGATATGCCATTAAATGTAATATTCCAAACTTTTTTTTATGGGCTTTGCTTGATATGTATATAGGCCTGGACGTTCGGGTTCGAGGCGAGTAGTTATGTTCGTCGGTTATCTGTTTTCAAAAATATAAAACCCATTCGGATATAACATATAATTAGGTCGGATACGAATCGGGTTGTAGCGGGTTCGGGTATAACCCAAATACCTGAATATTATGGTTATACTAAAAAAAAATGATCAAAAGACAAAAAAAAATGTATTCAAAATACCAAGTCTTAAACACAAATTGAGTTTAAAAATACAAAAGTTGACGAAACACCAAGATATGACAATAAAAAAACGTAAAAAAATTCAAAACACAACCCAAATGTAGTAAATTTACTACTAAATAAACACACAATAAGTAAAGGAAACAAAAGAATAATAATTTTGATATATTAGGATTTTAGCCTATTTTGCTTATTGTTTTCTATTGATTTTCGAGTCTTTCTAGTTCTTTTTGTGTCTTTTCAGGTTCTAGGAGGCTTTGGAGCATGGATTGGAGTTGCTGGAGCTTTTTGAAGCTAAAGAGAGGAATTTGGAGCAAAAGAGCGACTCTTCATATCTTTATTTTGCTGTGGGAATTGTTGTTATGGTGAATCTCTGCGACGTCAAAGCATATGGGATCTTCTTCAGTCCTTACGAGTCGATCCCAGAGGCTTGGCCTTCAAGGGAAGGTGTCGATGAGGTGGTTTCCAAGTTTAAGGACTTCTCGATGAATAACCAAACCAAGAAGATGGTGAATCAAGAGAGCTTTAAACGCCAAATGCTCCACAAAGAAAAGGAGAAACTGCACAAGCTGTATGTGGAGAACTGAGAATTTCATATTCAAGATTTCATGTTCGGTTGTCTTAATGGAGAGGTAAAGGAGTATCAGTTCGATGAAACTGACGTAAAAGATTTGCGTGTATATGTGAAAAGGTATCTTAATAAGCTTACTCATAGAATTGAGACCCTTACGAAGAACGGTGAGTCTTCTTCTTCTTTACCTCCTCCTGTTGTTGCGGATGCCCCAATCGAGGTTAATAATGCTCAGATGAATATGGATGATGATCTGAATTTGAGTCTTAATGTCAGTCATAATATTGATTTGAATTCGGATCCGAATCCGACTCCAAAGAAAAAGCTATCCTTTATGGATTTGTTGATGGTACATTCTGAAAACATGAGTGATGATGAAGAGTATGCACACATTCCTTCAACTGACGGCCTCCACCTCCTAGCCTCAACCGCTAGTCTCGCTTCCACCAATCACATGTCTACCACTACCACCGCGGTTGCTGATGCTTGTCCTCCTAATAACAGCAATGGTCTTAAGTTAAAGGGGATTGCTTTCGAGTGAAGTGTTTGATCGTTTGCATTTATTTTGTGTTTTCTTTGTGTTTATCGAGTGATGTCTTTAAAAATTCATTGAATTTGTGTTTGTTTTGAGTTAGTTGTGTTATTTGGATTTTTAGGCAATATATTCGCGCGAATAAATTTAAAGGAGTTTTTGGTTTTATGTTTGGCTTAACTAGCCATAAAATAAAGATGTTATGACTATTTAGGAAATTAACTATAAAACTTAAAATGGCATGTTGACTATCACACTAAGCCGAACAAATTACCCTAAACTCCTTGGCGAATCTAACCGGATACGAAATAGGTAACGTGTATATCTTTCTTCTGCCACAATATATATCATAGAGTAGTCTACGAAAAAATAGGGTAGGCTTTGTGCAAATGTGAACCACATCTTCATGTGTCAGGTAGCAAGCAATTAATAAGATGTTGCACGAGATGGGACAGCACATATATACAAAGATGGGAACAATATCTATAGATCCTAATCTTTCGATTGCCCACTATAAATCATACTACCCTAAATATATTATTCTCCACCATGAGACAAACTTCAACCTTCTTCTACATTAAAATTGCAGGTATTTATCAGGTTTACAACCAACAAAACCATTTACGAGATCTCCTCACCAACCTCGTCAAGGTTGGTCCCTACCAAATACGAAATAGTTTAACTTTTTAAAAGTTATTCCTTCATCTATCTGTTAAACATTAATGAGATCTAAGGCAGACGAAAGAGTATTAAAGCAAAAAATTATGATTTTTCTTTTCCTCACCTTGTACTCTCTAACTAGCATATGCCACTTGTATTTCTCTACCAGAGATGGTCATAATGATTCGTCTACTAAGAGGCGACTGGATCATAACAAGTTATGACCAGTGGGAATTCAGTAGTCACCCGATGGATCTTAGTTACGATGCAACCATCAATGAAAATGAGACAATGGAGTCCCTGGTTGGACATATCTCAAGGCGTTACTTGATAGCAACAACTACATTGCTAGCCCTAACCTATAGGGTGCCAGATCTATTGCCTGACCCATTCCGGAACAGTGGCCCACCATCTGATGTCATGACATACATAGATGTGCCCGTGTTCATGGCAATCCGTTATTGCTACCCAACTCTTATAATGTGTGTTACTTTTGGTGTCGAACCTGTGGCAACATACCAATTCGAGTGTCGAACACCCTTCACGGTTGGTAGAAGTTCTTACCTGCTTCCAACAACTTCATATGAAGAGTACGAGCAAAACCTTGGCCGGTATAATGGTAAGTATGTTAGTACTACAATTTAGATTTATTTGTTTTAGGCTTCAATAAAATAGTTTGATTTATCTCTCCAAAGCTCTGCTACAAATCTCTCTCTAGATCTCAATAGAATAAAATATCATGCCTAACAATGGCTTTTAAAACCTAAATATAGTCTAAAACACGAATGAGCTGATTTGCAAAACAATAGAAACTTTTGGGCCAACTTGCATTTCTTCAAAAGTCTTTAAAAAGCTATGCATAATTTTTGTCTTTTAGTGGTGTCGATCGACACAGATGTTGCGTCGATTGACGCAGTCTCCTTTTGCTTGTATCTTTTCAGCAACATCTCCCATTTTGCTCTACAATGCTTCTATATCTCCAATTAAGCTCCAAACGTACCTAAACCTATAAAGACTTAAAAAGACTCCAAAAATACCTAAAAGACTATAAAACCGACTTATATCATTGCCAAAATCCGGTAAAAACCATGATATATAATTAACCGATAGCGATATTCTTACAATATGGTTTAAGCTTCCGGTAAGAACAATTTCACCAAATGTAAACTGGTTTAGGACTTTTGAGACATTGAACACAATGTCCAAATCATAAATTTTCTGTGGCGGTACATTAAACCAAGATGGACTTAACCATACGATTGTACCATTAGGAGGTAAAACTGAACCAAGATATGTCTCGGTCTTATTGGAGGCGTTTTGGAAACTTCTTATCACCACAAGTGATCCTCTAAGTTCAGATATAGTCATTGAGGGTTGGTTGAGGTTAGCCGGGTGGCCAAGCACGGTAGTGCACTAGACTCCGGTTGCGGCTCGAATCGTGGCCGAGTTAATGTTTGGCAATGAGCACAAGAATATAGTTTTCAAATGTCCAATGTCATCCCAAAAAATGATATTATGAAAAGTACCCCGTATTTTTTGTTTTATTTACATAGAATCACTAACTTTATAAACTATTAATTCTCAAATTCTCATAATAAGTAAAAATGTTACCTGCCTGTAAGATGAGTCCTGGATCTATGGCTCTAGCATGATTAACATGACCAACACCATAATCAAAATGATTAGACGGAAACAATTCGTTGATTCCATAAAGACTGTCCAAATATAACTTCACCAGAATTGAATACTCGTATTCAAAGGCCGTTGTGGAGATAGTCAAGACAATCATGGCCGGAGTCCAAAAAGGGTTAACTTACTTTATCAATGCACCGATTCCCGCAATATGAGAAGCCGCCATGCTTGTTCCCGACAATATAGCAAAGTTCGGTCCTACTCACAATAACAATTTTAAAACTTTTAAATTGCATAAGATACAAATCATGAAGGGTGTAAAAGTAAAAACCTGTGAGAATAGGATCAAAGGCACTTCTGCACTAGGAAGGGTCTAAGGCACAACCAATAATTGCTTAAACCAGCACGAAGCGACAACGTTTAGGCGATTATGGTTACGAACTCAAGTCCAAGTCAACGAATTCTCAAAAAAATCCCCAAATCTGAAAAAAAAAAAATAGAAGCAAATCGGGAAATCCAAATGGGCACCGCCGGAGAACCCGTCGACATTGTTACCGACCCGGAACCAGGACCGGAAACTTCTCTTCTCCGATCAACCCCAAAAGCTCCTCCCGATTCCTTCCACTTCGCTTACATCATCTACTTCACGCTCGGTGTTGGATTCCTTCTTCCATGGAACGCTTTCATAACCGCCGTCGATTACTTCTCTTACCTCTACCCTTCCACCGCCGTTGATCGGATCTTCGCCGTCGTTTACATGCTCGTCGGTCTCGTCTGTCTTCTCGTTATCATTATCTTCTATGCTCATAAGAGTCTCGCTAGCTTCAGAATCAATCTCGGACTCGTACTCTTTGCAATCGCTTTGCTTGTTGTTCCTATTTTGGATCTGGTTTACGTCAAAGGCCAAGTCGGTTTATACGCCGGATTCGATATCACTTCCGGTGCCGTTGCGCTCTCCGGTCTCGCCGATGCACTTATGCAGGGTGGTTTAATCGGTGTTGCTGGTGAAATGCCTGAGAGGTATATGCAAGCTGTTGTCGCCGGAACTGCTGGCTCCGGTAAATGCTTTCTTCTACCTTATTGGAGAAATTGATTTTGTAGTGTTAGGTTAAACTTAGAAGGTTTTTTTGGATGTGTGTAGGTGTTCTTGTTTCTTTATTGAGAATCTTGACTAAAGCTGTGTATCCTCAAGATCCTGATGGGTTAAGGAAGAGTGCGAATCTTTATTTTGCTGTGGGAATTGTTGTTATGGTGATTTGTGCTATGTTCTACAACGTAGCGCATAGACTACCGGTGATCAAGTTCCATGAAGAGATCAAGAATGAAGCATTAATCAAAGAGAGTCAAGAGAAAGGTTCTTTAACAGGACCAGTGTGGAGGAAAACTCTCTGGCAGATCGTGAAGCGAGTTAAATCTCATGGTTTCGGGATTATTCTCTTGTACGTTGTGACATTGTCAATATTTCCTGGCTACATTACTGAGGATGTTCATTCAGAGCTTCTTAAAGATTGGTATCCTGTTCTGCTTATTGCAGCGTATAACGTGTTTGATTTGGTTGGGAAGTCTTTGACCGCTCTTTTCATGCTCGAGGATGAGAAAATCGCGGTTGGTGGTTGTATTGCTAGGCTATTGTTTTACCCTCTCTTCTGGGGTTGCATGCACGGTCCGATGTTTCTCAGGACTGAGATACCTGTAGCTATATTGACATGCTTGTTGGGACTCACCAACGGGTACTTGACGAGTGTCTTGATGATTCTGGCTCCGAAATCGGTTCCATTGCATCAGTCAGAGACTGCAGGTATCGTTATTGTGTTGTTCTTGGTTATCGGTTTGGCCTCAGGGTCTGTCTTGGCTTGGTTTTGGGTCATCTGATTCTACCAAAGCTTTTGTATCTGTATTTGTATTCTTTGAGCTTCATTGATTCGTGAATCCTTTGTTTCTTACTTGAGTACATTTGTTATTATACCATTTCTTTACACCAAAAACACAAAAGACTGAAAAAGCTTACAACGTGGATTCAGTGATCTCATAAAGGTAAATGTGATAAAGATTAAAGGATTCTTCAGTTTAATTCTGTGCTTTCTTGTGATCTTTGATGCTTTTGGATGGACTGTTGTACGTCTCTTGTTGTCACTATCAGATTGCTCGACTTCGACCCAATTTAAAACTTTGAGAATAAGAGGTTGTGGAACCTTCTTAACGTCTGCGTCATCAGGGCCTCTAGATTTCTTCATACCTTTCTCCAAAGCCATTTCGACGAACTCCATGAACCAGTTTCCAGCTTCGTCCTCGATCTCTTTTGCCAACCTAATCGTGTTGCTTATCCCGCCACCAGAAGCTGGGTTCTTGTTCTCATCATTTGATCTCAATGTCTTCACTTCACTCTGCTGCTGCTTCAGGATAATCCGCCTCTTTGATCTGCTTTTCTCCTGATCAATAGAATTATACGCGATTTCATGTAGTATCGAAGACTCTTCTTCTTTTGGTTTCTGATTTTCGATTCTTGTGGTATCTGAAATAGCTGCTTCAATGGATGCAATTTCGGTTATGGTTTGTGCCATCTGTTGGTGAAACTCCATGAATTTCTCGAAACACGGCGCGGGCGCGGGGCAATCAGCTTTTGCTGATTTGCTCAGATTCGCAAACGTCCTGTCCCAGCATCACAAAATCACATTCCAACTCAAACCCGAATAAAAAAGCGTATGAAAGAAGAAGTTTGGTTTATATACTTGAGATGACGAACTACAGTTTCCGTGGCTGTAGCTTCTCGCAATGCCTGAAGGGCAATCTTCTGAGCGGTTTCCCGAAGCTGAGTTGCTTCCTGTCACCAAAGTAACACAAAGAGTAACTATCCAACTTCAAGAAATCGATGAGCCACAAGAACAGAAATCGAGTTTGTTGAATCACCTTGCTTAATGTGTTAGGCCTTCCTAGCAGATTAGTACTTTTCTCGGGTTTTATCGACTTACTTAACTGAGATTCTTGCCTTACGGAAGCCATCTTCTTCGAGGTGGATAAAGGAACAAAATCTTCCTGAGCTTCTGCAATCAAGAAACCATTATATACACTATACGATAAATCCAAAGTTAGAAGCAAAGAAGAATGAGAAATGTACCTACAAAGGATTTGAAAGGACTAAGAACAGGAACTGAAGCATTGTTCCTTGTCCCTTCTCTATCACAAACACTTGTACTTCTGGGAAACTTTGAAGCCGAAGACGGAACAACACAACTCTTCCTCAGCATCGCCGGACTCTCACCGAAAGAGCATCTCACACCGCCTCTTCTGATCGGAGACGCCGCGAATCTAGCTGAAGCTAACCTCTTCGCCGGAGTTGAATGGTCAACATCCAAATTCACCGATATCATAACAAACGGAGAAGCAAAGTCGCTGTTTTGTCCCCAAGAACCTCTACTTGGCTTCGAACCAGTTTCTTGATCGGTTTTTCCTTTCGGACCCAGTAACGGCTCCGGTGTCCCGAGCAATGGGTGCCTCCCAGGGATTGGCTTTGCGCCTTTGATGATCGGAACAGGGGAACCTGGCTCGAGGCGATCGACGTAGAGAAACTGACCAAGCTGCATCTTGTTGCTGAGAACGACGTCGTCTTGGTCCGAAGGAAGTGTGACGTAGATCGAATGAGAGGAATCGGAGACTTTGATGAGAAAACCTTGTTTCGGGACTAGATTCTTCTCATCGAGATCGATAGGGACGATGTCGGTGACCTGTAACATAGAGCTCCGGTGTTCTCTTGTCGGTTTGATTCCTGTTTTCATACCGTCGATTAGCTTTTGAAGGATTCCAGGAGCTAAAGCCGCCATTTTTGTCGAGATTTTAGTTCAAGAACGATGATTATGACCGGTAATTCAGAAATTCAAGAACTGGGTTTCGTTGAGGTGAGCAATTTTCAGATGATTTTAAAGGATTATCCGTTGCCAGGGAGGAGCCAACGGGTAGAAGAAGAAGAAGAAGAAGAAGAAGAAGAAGAAGAAGGGAAAAGATAAAAGAGTAAACTTTTTGAAAAATAGAAATGATGTGGTTTTTTGGAACGTTGCAACGGTCGAATTGCTGGTAGATCTGTATCGTAATTATTCTATTTGAATTTATCTGATCATTATTATATCATTGTATAAGAGTTTAGGTCAATCGATGGGTAATTAGAACAAAGTTAGGTCCTTTGATATGTAATTAGCCAATTAGGCGTACCATATTCTTCAGGGAGCACAGATTAAACAATTCTGCTATACAATATTGTATTTGGTAGTTGACATTGTATAGTTGGTGTAACCAGTCAACATAGCAAGATGACAATTGTCAATTGTATAGTTGGTGTAACCAGTAACCAGTAACCATAACCAGTAACTAATGCATTATACCACTAATATATTGCATTTGGTAGCTGCTTGTTGATAATTAGTGTAACCAGTAAACATAACAAGATTGAGATCACATTCAAGTGTGGGCAATATGCTATAGTCACGTTTTGGTCGCTAATAAGAAAAACTTAAGCAAAATGACTAGTTTATTTCCAGGCAGAAATATTAAGGTACTGAAATCATCAATTGAAGATGAAATTGTATAAACAAATAGAACAAAGGAGCCTTTAGAAGATCTGTGTTTCTACCGCTGATCCGATATCTTAAACCTCTTGGAAAAACTGCAAATTACCGATGAAATTGAAACAAGCTTCTTCGAACCTAACATTCGGAATCAAAACTCGCAGGCCATGTTATAGTGTTGTTGCAAATCCTGCAAACATCAAACGCAAACATTGATTAGCCAAAGTGCAAATAGACAACACAACTATGGACCATCTGGTCCACTGATTCACAATGTTTCTTTGATATGAATCAGCACATCATTTTCCTACAATTGGATAAGGTTCCACTCTCCTCAGTTATTAGCAAAGATAAAGGATACACAGTGATAGGTCCTCACAATGGATCCATAGTATGATAAAGAAAAATTTAGTACTTTTTTAGTAAAACATGCAGAGAAAAATAATGCTTTTGTAGAAAGCTATTTACATTTTATACTGTACAAAGCTGAATACTAGTATTAGCAAGGTCAAGAAGACGAATAACCCAATTTACATTTACGTATCGAATGGAGACAGAACTCAGATTCGGCTTCGATTCATTCATAGGTGATTCAAACTTTCCCTCAAATTCAATGAAACGAGATGAAAGAGCTATAAAGCAAAGAAAGATAATGAAGAAGAAGTGAATACCTTCTGATAGACAACCCCAGTTTTGATTGCTGAGAGATAGCAATGAAGTGAGCAAAGCTGTAGCAGTGACACTATGTAAAGGTACAAGTGAAATCCCTGCACTCAATTCCACAGGTACCCTGAACACAAGCCCAAATTTTACACATTTCTATCATTTCGTGCCCTAATTTCATAATCAGACTACCTCGCCATGGAAATCAGATCTCTATTCACATATGGCTTAAATCAACTCAGGAAGAAGGATTCGGGAGCTAACCTGGAGAATTTGAGCCTGCCAAGTGAGGGGCGAGATGAAGCAGATGATCCATTTTCGAAAGCAATTCCTGCGGATTCTCCGATCTTCGAAGCCGGTGATGAGCGACCGAATAGTATTCTCCCTGACGACGACGATAACTGAAGAGCTCTTCTTACGCCGGTGGCCGCCATGTCTACTCTCTCTCTGACTCGGCGAAAAACTTCGGCGACATTTTGTGAATTCGGGAGGTGAGGTTTTAGGTTCGGGTCGGGTCGGGTCGGATCAATAACCAGCCTAATTCGGCCCATAATGCAAACAAATCTTACGAACCGGGCCAATTTAAACCGACTGGTTATTATTTGGTAACCGGTTGGCTCGTGCACACAAGCCTGGCCCACAGAATAAACAAATGAGAGCAGGGCCTTAGAATATATAGGGCCCATTATTAGTTGCAATTATTTTAGGCTTTTTTAAATATAAATATTAATGCTCTTTTTCTTGGCAATTACAATATTTATGGACATTTGACGGAACAAAAACAAGATTTATAGACCTAATAACTAGGGATGTTAAAATAGAATCACAAAATTTGCGGGTTTAAATGGACACTTGATGTGAATAAATGCTCGTTTAGACTCATCTACCATATTCATGTGTTGGAGAATATTTTTTTTTTTATAAACCCTATCGGCTATCCAGTCAGCTCCGGTAGAAACGCACTAGGGTGCTACCAAATGGACTGGTCTTCCGCGTTAGCGGATAGGCCCTTACGGACTACCATTCTGCCTACCCGAGTTTGGAATGCCTTCCGACTAAATTCCAGGAGTGATCAGGCCGCCTGCATTTCTGACTACAAGGTAAACCAATTGGGCCGAGGCCCAACTGATAGACTTCCCACAAATTGTTGTTAACATCGAAGGAGGGAATCGAATAAGGGAGCTTGGGAGTTTCACCCATTGCCCCTGGCCCACCATCTACCATATTCATGTGTTGGAGAATGATAAATGATGGTTTTATTATGCTTATGTTGATTGATCTTTGCTACAAAACCGGCTTAAAATTTCCACCTTGCTTTGATGAGCCTACCTTCGGAGCTAAAACTCGAGATACTATTATCACTTCCTTGTGTAGACATTGCAAGATTGGTATGTGTTTCTACAACTGTGAAAACATCAATGATTGGTGAACTTGTGGGTCTTTTTACAACACTTTTGGAAATATAATACAAGGGTAGTATTTTTTCTTGTATTTCAAATATTTTGTACGGTTCTTTTAACGGTTTCAACACCATCGGGATTATTAACTATACCTTTTGGGAAATTAAATGTCAATAAGTTCATGCACGTTTACCAAATCCGGATCATTATAACTCATTCGATTGAGTTCACCACCTTAAAAGTAAAATGCCCCCTAACCGAGTAGATAAAATACATTACACATCATCCGTTTTAAAGGTTGGTGACTTATCCATTCAGTGACTTTGGCATTAGATGGACATTACTAAATTTGGTACTACATAGGATCGGTTGAATTCAATAATAGAAGCATGGAGGTATTCTAGCTTTCCTTATTCTTTCATGACCTATCCTAAAGACTATAAAGACCTAGTTTCAGACAACGAATTGTGGAACCTTAAATGTTTGGAAGAGTATACTTCCTTCTTCTAGTAACTCAATAATGAGATTCGAATCGGATTTTGCAAATAGAGATATTATCTTGTAGAACTAGAATAATACATAGATAGTAATTAAATCGATGGGCTGATGAAACAGAGTGAAGTTCACATGGAATTGGCATTTAGTCTTTGATTATCTCAACCAACAGAAACAGAAACTTAACACATTTAGTATAGAGGTCCAAAATGAATGAAGTGAAAAGTCTGCAAAGGACAATACACAGAAAACTCTATTGAAGTTGAGTTTGATCACACAACACTTAATGCATTTGTAGCTCCCTCATAGATATTTCACCAAGTTTTATTGTCATAAAACAACATTCTCTCTTCCCAATAACAGATTTGGACTAATAAGTTCGTTGAAATAGGTAGACTTCAATGGAGAGAAAGATAGAGATGAGTGGGTCTCTGATCACACACAGAAGTCAAAACTCCATTTACTACTCTGATAACATTGTCATAACATCTTTGACAAAACCGTGAAATCGTAAATAATAAGTATCACATTAACCAAACATGACAATGTTATCGTGTTCTTTGTGATCTCATTACATAACCTCGTTTCTGATCTTGAGTCCCACTTCACTAGCCCCTCGTTCGAGCTCGTACAATGTTCACTTTTTTTGTTTGTAATGAAAACCACGTGATAGATGTAATGATATTGAATATATAATCCTTCTTTGGTCCGAGATTTATGGGGGAACAACCGCAAACAAACAACAAAAACATATCAAATAGTTCAGTAAGTAATTGAAAGTGATGGATTGTTCCATTTTAATGTACTAATTTTTTTATGATTTATTTCTTGCATTTTTAAGCTTGGAGATCGGAAAATAAACTAATTATCTGTTATGTTTGTACTTTTAAATATGAGTTAGGTGACATTTGTCTGCTTTTTTTATGGGGAAATTAGGTTGTACATACCAAAAAAAATACTATAATTAACAATCTACCTAAATACCCTAAATCATATGGTCATGATTTAGCCACATTAGTCAATTTTACTTAGTTTTGCAATTATTAATTTTTTAAAGATAGTTAGCAAATTCACCATTTTTTATGTAAAGAAAGAAAGCAAATAGTGAAAGTCAAAAAAAAAAAAAAAAGCAATGCAATCAATGTCCTTCATAATTATTATTTATAAAAAAACATGAAAGTATATCAAGGTTATTATATAAAGGGTGAATTTGTTGTATAGCCAAAAAAAAAATTATAATTCAAATCCTAACAAAACTCTCTAAATCTAATGGTTGAGATTTGACCACATAAGGGTGTTTTGGTTAGAATTTTAATTATAATTTTTGTGTGTGTTATTTCACCTAATTTCCCTTATATAAGAGCCGGTAATATTTTTGCTATAAAAAAATACGAGCAGGTGATTTCGACAAATGATTAAGCAAATCATTATTTGCTCGACAATTAGGGAGAAAACTAAGTTGACCCATATGCTGATTTGTCTTTGACAATTTGTTTACGTCGGAAGATAAATTACGTATATGATAATGATATATTTTAATCATAGTGGGTGTAAATGCAAATAGGATTTAGATTCCCTCAGATTTTTGACACATGTTTATGTTACTGTTAAGTGTGTCAAGTGTCAACATAATATATGCCAAAGTTTGGTATGTTTTGTGTCTGCGAAATTTCATATTATTAAAGACAAGCTGTTCTATATTTGGAAGATTGTGGACTTTTGTCATTACAGTTTACACAATTTTTTTTTTTTTTGAAACTAAGTTTACACAAAATTGAAACCAGCTATTGACAATAAGCAAGGTAGGACTTACACAGTTACACGTAAGTTATTTCTTGCTTAAAACTTTTTGTTAACGCGTAAATTCATTATTACTAAAAGTATATATTCTTGACAAAACTTATTAGTCTAGCTTCTTATCGAAAATTCTCTCTATCGCAATGTTTCTGACTACATAACAAGAGTTTATAAAACGCTTTTTAAACCCCAAGAAAGAAAATTGCTTTGTAGTCAATTGTTGCCTATTGTAATATTTTAAAAACCAACTAAATCACAGTGTCAAATTCATTTGAGAATCATTCAGAAGTTACATTTTACACAATCAAACACATACCTAAAAGTTGTCACGACTCACATATTTGTCGAATGTTTTAAAAGAGATTCATGATTCACTAATTCAAAGTAGTCTCACGAGACCAAAATGATAATCTTAATGTCGGCTTCCGAAACACCAGCAAAAAAACAAAGAAACACGAAAATTTCTTATAAAATTGTTCGGACCATTACCATAACTTCAAGTGTATATTACCCACATTACGCATTTGTCCCATTGAGAATAGGCCTCTCGTGACCTCTATATATCTTTTTTTTTCATAGATGATTACAGAATATAAATATATACATATTATTGTTATTTTCTAAATAAATGGTTATTAAATTGGGTGGCTCATAAAGTCCACCTCATCTTTTTACACGCCTACATCTTGTGGACATAACTAAGTAAGCACATGTATTGAAACACCATCGCTGTCTCCATCTTCTTATTTCATTTTTTTCTCATCATTTTATCATATATCTACCTTATATCATAGTATATTCATAATCCGTTCATTTATAGACAAATATAAATATCCAATCGACCAATCCAACCAACCAGCCCATAATCATAATAAATTGCGTCAACAACAAAACATCAAGTACTAATCGTACCGCCACAAATCAGTAACAAGCCTTTACTGTTACTTAAAAAACTTTAAAACATATTAATAATAGTAGAAAATCAACATTCCTCTATTTTAAATCTCCATGATAATAAGATAATAATTTTAAAATGAAAAAAAAAAAAAAAAGTTGATGATATATAAATCCAGACGCAGGATCGAACCTCCGATCTTTTCTTTAATCAGCAATAGACCAGTTCATGTCGTTCTCAAATATCCAATGACAAACTTCAATCTGGCCCGGTTTCGACCCGAGAGCTAAGAAAGCTCCATGACTCGGACCCCATGATGACGTGTCCATGTGACAGATGGCAATCCCATGGTTAATCTTCTTACTACTGTTTAACTCAAGAAGATCCGCTTCGTAGACTCGAACCTTAGGCACCGAGTGACAGTAATACAATAGGTACGGGTACAAACTCTGGTGACACGAAACAGCTTTCGTTATTTTCCCACCGTTGATCCCGTTGACTTTCCCGATCACCACCTTCTGCTTTGACCCGGCCACATTATCCGTTGTTCGGACCACGACAGTTCGACCGAGAACCGACGTGGCGAAATCGATCATGTCTTCGGCCGAACCGACGCACCTTTTCGTCTCTCCAACGCTCGGTGCTCTCTCGCACTCCGTCACCGCCTCGGTGATCATGTTTCCCATCGTCGAGTTCTCTCCGGCGTGGAAGATTTTCTTGATCTCACCGATTTTCGAAGTCGAGAAGGGTAGTTTCGTAATAATACTCCGGGGTAAAAACGACCTTTTAGGCATTTTATCCTTAATATCAGGCATAGGAATCACTGTTCCTTCCTTAAGAACCGATTCCCTGAAGAATTTACCCGGCTCGATCCATTTATTTACGGTTTTGCCCTCGCCGTTCGTGTTTGCCGAGTTAGCCGACACGTTGTATTTGGCGAATCCGACGCCTTTTTTAGCGTAATCCTTGAACGTTGAGTTCGGTGTGTAGGTTTTGAAGGTGATTTTGTGATTTACCGCTTCTTTACCGTAACCGGTAAAAGTCTCCGATCCCGGATTGAAAGATTGACCGTAATTTACGAAATTAACCTTCTCTGCATTCGAATCTTTCGCGTAAGACGAGAACGAATCGTCGCCGACGTTCGCCGTGTCTCTGTAATTCGTGAATGTATCCACCGCAGCGTTACCGGAAGCACCGTAGTTCTTGAAGTTGTTCTGAGGAACATTACCGTCACTTCCATAGCTAGTGAAAGTGTCATTAGCCGCGTTTCCGCTCTCGCCGTAATTCGCGAAACCAGAGCCGACTACATTGGCGGAGACACCGTAGGAAGCGAACTCGTTCGGTAGTCCGTTACCGTTTTTGCCGTAGCTAGTGAAAGACTGGCCGGCTCCGGCGTTTGCTTCGTGAGTGTAGGTTTTGAATGATTGAGTCTTGCCGTTACCTCCGTCGGAATACGCCGTGAATCGACTCGTCGGATTGTTAACGCCGTTTTGGTAGTTTGTGAATTCTCCGGCTCCTCCGGTACCGAAAGTACCATAGGTGTTGAAATTTTCCTCAACGACGTTGCTGCCATCGGCGTAAACGGTGAATTTCTCGTCGTGAGCGACTGCGCCACGGCCGTATCGCCGGAACGAGTCAGTTACGACGTTACCGTCTTTTGAGTAGGTTTTGAACGAGTCGGTGCCTCCGGCACGAGCACTACCGTAGTTTGTGAAGTTTTTCTGGTCGTAGACGGAGAATTTGGAGTCCTGGTCGTGTTTTTCGAGACTCGGGGATAAATCCGGGAAACAGAAGAGTTTTGCGGCGGAGCAAAAATCCGGGAACCGAGTCGGGAGCGAGTTCTCGGTGGCGAGTTTGGAGAAAGTGGCGGATTCGACGGCGGTTAACGGTGAAGCTTTGGAGATTAGAAACTCCGATCTGAGAGATTGGCCACGGATCTCTTTGTTCCAGTAACGGATTAGAGATGCTTTTGGAGTGAATGGATTCTCCTCCGATGAGAAACCGCCGCCGATTAACCGTCCTCCGACGAAAACAACCTGCATTGTACCCACAAAACCACCATTGATTTAAACAACAGCAAAATCCAGAAACCGCAACATTCGTCAATAGAAAATTTAACTTTATTAATAATCAAATAAACCAAATTCGATTCCAATTACAATATTTCCAACGAAGTCAAGATTCGAAAGACAAGATTTTGCTTACATTGAGGAGGCAGAACAAGAACGATTGGAGAAGAAGCAAGTGTTTAAGCATTTTGGTTCTAGTGAGAGAAGATATTGGTGGGCTTGTTGGGTTTGAGAAGCGATTGTGTATATATATGTCAATATATATAGATGATAAAAAACATACACAATTATATAGTTTTGTCAACTACCAAAATCTACACAATTAAATAAATTTATTACTTTTTAAAAAAACGTTATTACTTTTTGAATTTATTCAAATATGTTAGTAATTAATTACTTGTATACTTTTTCTATAAATAAATCATAATGAGGACATTTGTTTTTGTCACAAATTAGATAGGATAACGAGAGGGTGAAATCACTATGTAGTCTATGACTATGTAGTGATTATTTTTGGCTCTAGGCAGTGGTTGTAGTCTATGACTATGTATTGGATTCAGAGATTCTTTTGGTTGTGTTTGATGGGGTTCGAGCGTCAAGTTGTTCCTGTCTTGCGTCGTGGCCTCCTCTGGTTTCCCGGTTTTGCTTGATAAGGCTACTATATTGCTGATTCTGTGCTTTGTTATCGGTGATCCCCTGCGTTCTTCTCCGCCTTTGTTGTTTGCTAGTTAAGAGTCCTTTGAGTCGCGTTTTGGCTCTTCTTGTTCTGGAGGTGCCTAAAGGTTTAGATTCAGTTCGTCTTATGTTTGTTAGCTCAGCTTTGGCTTTTCGTGATCTATGGTTTAGCTTGTGGATGGGTTGTTGGTTTCCTTTGTTTGAGCTCGGAGCGAGATCTTTACTTTTTCTCTTAATATGTTTCATTCTCCTTAGTATTAGTTTTATGTCTTATAGTCTGTTTATCCCACCTTTGAATGTCTTCTCTTGGTGGTGATAATGCTGCTTGTAAGTGGCTTTGCTTTGCTTCAGTTGTAAAACAATGCCTTAATATAATTTCATTCAGATGAAAAAAAAAAAAAAACGAGAGGGTGAAATAAAGTAGGACGAAAAATGAAAAAGATTGGAGTGAAAAAGGGACACAGCATAAAGAGAGTGTGACAAGAGTAGATTTTTTTGGAGGCAGGAAAAAACAAATGAAGTATGACTTAAATTATTTTTTTTGGTTTAGCAATATTTGGGTTTTGATAACGCGTTTTCAGACCGGGTTTTGTTTTTTTCACGATATCTAATTTTAACGGTTATTAAATAAAATTTTCTTTTTAACCGTCAATAGCAATGAAAGCTATATAGGCTATTTTTAGGACTTTTTCTGAGAGTAAGAAAACAAAAATATTAATGGTCAAGTTCAAGACTGTATAATGTTTTTGTCTTTTAGTCTTATAATTGTTACAAAACCATTTGTTAAACAGCTACTATAGGTAATGGAATCGAGGCAAAACTGAAATAACATTGGAAAATGCCACTAGATTATCAACTTAAGCGTATTTGATTTTTATATACTCCCATTTTAAATAGCTCTGCGTTGTATTGTAATGAAGTCGTAGATATCGTATATTGGTATAATTTCCTTATAGTATGTTCTAACTTTGTCTACCGACTATGGAATTGCCCATTCATCCTACTTTGTTATATGGTTACAAAATATTTATGCATTGTACGAAGGCCACCCATTAAAAAACTGCATAATATATGTGGATTTTACGGCCAATCGGAAGTTATCCCCTACTATTAAAAGCAAAGTAGTTTTAATGAAAGAGCTTATGTGTTTTAATTTTATAGGTTTGCTCTAAAAAAAACTATGACATGAAATGATGACATGTGTTTTAAAAAAGATGACATGGCTAAATATAAATTAAACAAATAAATATAAACAATTTAAATTCTCTAATTAAATTAAAACAATATAAATATAAAAAATTTAAAACAATCCAACCATTTACAAACAACAAAAAAAACTTTAACAACCTAATCGGCATCTCTATTTAATATTTATTAATGATAAAATTTACTGATTTTTTAGTTCATAATTAATAAAATCGACAAAAAATCCAAATATATCATTTGATTATCTCTTTTTATTGTTTCCGAATATTTTCCAACTAAATAAATCACTAATTGACATATTAAATTTTTTTTACAAATTAGATATTTAGATATCAACTTAAAAATTTGTCATTTCGTAATTTGAATAATTTGTAGTATTATGTTTTGATATAAATTTTTGTAAACTTTATTTTTTGATGTATTAATGGCGAGAGAAGTGGTGCTAAAATATAAGTATTCCATTTCTCTTATTAAAAAGTTTTTGTGTTATTTTTAGAAATTGAAAAAATTAAGCTTCTTACATTTAATTCAAATAACAATGTTATGATTTATCTTCATTGTTATAGCCAATTCTCTCTGATACAAAGGTTAGTTTTTTCATTATTGTTGATTATGGATAATTATACTTACGTTTTGGTTATCAAATCACTTTTCTAATTTTGAATAATGAATTCTCCCTCATATAAACAAGTGTCAAGATAAATTCGTGTATGTTAAGGGAGCAGTCCTAATATAACACATACTAAAACATCACCATTATAAAGTTACAATAGTATATATTATAGTTTTCATTTTTACAAAATATATTTAAGTCACCCAGTTATTCATAAGATAACACATATCAATAGATCATTACAAATTTACAATAGTAAATTATAATTTTATTTTTATCAAATACATTTATGTCCGCACATGGTGCGGGAAGTCACCTAGTATGAACGTATTTTTTGTGTATAAATGATAAAAGAGAAAGAAAATAGAAATGGACTTCAGAAAATAATTATACAGACAACAAGTCTCAAAAATAATACTCCACTATCTATATAACTAGAAAAAGTCTACGCGTTGCGTGGAAAACATTAGTTAGATGTTTTCTGATTTAATTTTACTATTATATATATATTAACATTGGTAAACTTAAGTGATTTTTCATATTTATACTCACAAGTTATATTTTTAAAATTTTAAACATCATTTTTAAGATTTGATATGATGATATAAAACAAATGTGTTTAACTAATGGAACGCTACATTTTCAGTTGTGCTGAAAATTTTAACTTCTTCTTCTTGGCCTCTTTGTTATAGGGAAAAAATGAATGTTTGTTCTGTACGTGGTTGAAAAAATAAAACTTATACTATGAAACATAAAATAAATAAATATATATATATATAACTATATAGGTAAAAGTTAGTGAAATTTTGAACTGCTTTTAAAATTAACTGATCACATAAATGGTTTACAAAATATAATTTTATAATATCTAATTTACATATCTTCTTTTTAATCATGAAGTTGTATATAGGGAAAAAATGAATGTTTGTTCTGTACGTGGTCGAAAAAATAAAACTTATACTATGAAACATAAAATAAATATATATAACTATATAGGTAAAAGTTAGTGAAATTTTGAACTGCTTTTAAAATTAACTGATCACATAGTTGGTTTACAAAATATAATTTTATAATATCTAATTTACATATCTTTTTTTTAATCATGAAGTTGTATATAATTACTTTTGTTCGGTGCGTTCCAATATCCTTAACCTCATGGCCGAAAATGGAAATAAAAAAATTAGTTGACACCAATAACATTTTCTGAATGACTTTAGAAAGAATTTTAGTAGTTAGTTATATATGTTTCTTTCTGTGATATACATAAGTGTCTTTAATAGTCTACTTACCATTTTGAATTTTTTTAAACTAATATTTTTAAGAAAATAGGTGACACGTGTCGTCTTGTCAAAGTGTATATAATTATTTTTGTTTGGTGCGTTCCAACATCCTTAACCTTGTGGCCGAAAATGGAAATAAAAAAATTAGTTGACACCAATAAAATTTTCTGAATGACTTTAGAAAGAATTTTAGTAGTCAGTTATATATGTTTATTTTTGTGATATACATAAGTTTCTTTTAATATTCTAGTGGCTCATCTCAACTAAAATTACCAAACTTTGCTGGGTTCGAAACCCAAAAGTACCATTTTGAATTTTTTTAAACTAAAAATTTTAAGAAAAATGTGTGGCACGTGTCGTCTTGTCAGAGAGAGTTGGTTGTTACCAAACTTTGCTGGGTTTGAAGCCCAAAAGTACCATTTTGAATTTTTTTACACTAACAATTTTAAGAAAAATAAGTGACACGTGTCGTCTTGTCAGAGATAGTTGGTTGTTGATATGCTCAAATTTATCATTTGAACTACTCCATCAAAAATTAAGAGATCATAGTAGTACTTAGGGTATCGAAATCCACAAGGAATCAGAAAGACAATAGATCTAAACATTTGAAGTAAGCTAAGCAAGATAGTATGAATGAAAAGCAAAGTAAATAAAGCAGTAAACGGTTGTGAAATCAATTTTAAAAAAAAGCTAGGCGCAGAAAAATCTCAGGTGAATCAGAATTGCAGATATGAATAAACGATTGGAATTATGATGCACAACTCTTAAACATGAACACAAATATTAAATCAATCAGCTGTCGCTGCAAAGATTATCTATGTCTAAATCCTAGAAAACCAACTATTGTTGCGAATCCTATAAATCTAAACAAGCATTAAAGAGCAGGTTCAATTATTCACAAAACCCTAAACTAAATATCTTTGCGAAAATGAATTTTGCTCATCAAAAACTAGTTCAAGCAATTAATAAAACTGTTGTTTTTATTAATTAACCTAAGATCAGATTTCAGTTCGCGAGGCTAAAATCAGCAATAAACACAAGTTAAGATGAAGAACTTCTAATGATATTATCCTAACAGTTGAATTAAATCTAGCAATTCATCAACACCTTTGAAAATCCCTAAACCTAACAGGGAAACTACTCATACATATTCAAAGAAACAAACATCTTATTAATTGAATATATCTCTTAAAATTTAGTAAAATAAAGCAAAATCCTAAACAATGACTGTGAAAACGTATTTATAGAGGTCCTAAACCAACTAGAAACATAAAAGTAAACATCTGGAACTTCTCGGCAAAAACAAAAAATCTTCGAAATTGGGCTTTTGGCTTCTGCGACCTGGGTGTCGATCGACACTGATAGTAGTGTCGATCGACACCTCTTTAAAATCTTCGTGTCGAGCGATAGGAATGGTGGTGTCGCTCGACATAGCTTCTGAAACTTCAATCCAAATTTCACACCTATGATTCTTCACTCCCCAATGCTTCAAAACTTCCAGTAAACATCTTTTATGCTCCAAACGTCTTAGTATCTAAAAAGACTCTAAAACACCAACAAAACACTACAAAGGCTTTATATAAAAGGACTTATATCATGGTCTAAAATAGGTAAAAACCATAATATATCAACTCCCCCAGACTTAGCTTTTTGTTTGTCCCTAAGAAAAACAGTGGTACTCACTCCATTAGGAACCACGTAACTGCAAAGTCAATCCGGTGATACTTCGATGTGTCCCTAGAAGCTTAGTAGTTCTTTAGATTGAATCCAAACCTCTTAGAGAAACTCAGACCTTCAGTTGCAAACCTCTGTAGTTATTTAGGTGCGGTCTCATCGAGTGAATATCGATCGCTGGACCTTCTAGATTTTTTTACTTCCTTTAACACTGTTCTTGCGTTTCACCCTCTCTCTTCCTCCGAAACTGTTTATCCAATTAAGGATATCATAGAGATGCAATGCCTATTTCTATATTTTCTTCAAGATTTTTTTTTATTTTTCAGACTTGCACTTTTCTGCTTGAACTACACTTTTATGTAGACTTGTTTATTACCTTGGCATCTCTATGACTTCACTAGATCAGCACTCATTACTATTATTTCTTGTGAAAGACAAGGTCATGAGACTTTTCTTTTTCGATCTAGGACAGTTTTGTCATCATTCGGAAGAAGTTTCAGAGCGGTCCGTCCTTGCTTTTTAGTGTTGAAAGCTTAATCAAGTCTTGTGATTACCAACGCTCAAGACAAGAAATTAGAGATTCATTAAGGGCGGGGTCTGCAACATCTTTTCAGGTATTCTCCAGAAATCTCAACTCGCTCTGTTAAACCGATCCACTTCCAGTTACCCACCTCAGTAAAACAAGCCAACTTGCATTGGTAATGGTCCTTGAGTGCTGTTCGAAGCAAGTAGAAGAGAATTTTTGATCCAAAATTTTGAAAAACTGACTCATAAAACTCAAAATCGAATACATAATTAGAAACTACCTCCCCCAGACTTAAATGACACTGCCTCTAGTGTAATTAAGCCTGAAGTTGGTGAAATATAATAAAACAAAACGAAAGGAATCAAATTTTTTGAAGAGATAAACGTAACCTGGTGGGGGTGTCGATCGACACTGTCAATGGTGTAGATCGACATCAAAGTATTTTTCCAAGTGTTGAGTGACGGATCACTCGTGTCGCTCAACAGAGGCTCCTGAAGTTCATATTCACGTTTTTATCTCCTAAAAATCAAAACCAAAAACGATACCAAACATAAAATTGTAAAAGAAAATAAAATAAAATATAAATAACTAGACTCACAAGTGGGTTGCATCCCACTAAGCGCTTGTTTTTAGTTCGTTAGCTTGACTGTGTTGAGGAAATTAGATATCTGGAGGATCTGCACTCTTCCATGGAATGATTCTAGGAAAACATTTATGCATCTTCTGCACCAATTCTTGAATGACTACCTCTCATTTCTCCTTGTACACTTGAGGAATCATGATTCTTATTTTGGCGAATGGTTTTGAAGTCCTTTTACGCTCCGTAGGAAGTCCTGCAGATTTATCAAAAGAAAAACCAAGAATTACACGAGAAACTCGATGCGTGCGTAAGTGCGTAACAACTTTTTCACATTTAAAATCCTTATTGACGAAATCAAAATATTGAGAATTGAGTGTAGGAAGCTCGTACCTTTGCTCTTTGGGCGGTTCGTGGGTTGGGATAAGTGGAATGATCTGCTCAGCAACAGATGAGGGACTAGACTTCAGCTCCTTGTTTGAGTCTTCATCCTCTAGAATTTCCACTGAAAAAGTCTTACCATCGATGGTGGATTTTCTTCTTGTGTTCTCCATGTCAAAATCCATGACCATATCACCAAAGTCAAGCTTTATCTTCCCTTTCCTCACATCGATTTGAGTACCAGCTGTAGCTAAGAAATATCTTCCCATGATTAGAGGGTCTTCAGGTTCATCGTCGTACTCCAAAACCACAACATCCGTATGAATTATGCAGCCCTGAATCATGATCGGCACATCTTCTAGAATTCCTTCTAAGAATCTCCCAGATCGATCGGCAAAGAGCAGAGACATCCTAGTTGGCATGAAATTAGTCATCCCAAGTCTTTTTGAAACTGACAATGGCATCAGATTAATACCAGATCCCGAATCATAAAGAAAATGAGGAAACTTCCCTGTCGAGATTGAACAATTAAGCACAAAATTTCTTGGATCCGGAAGCTTTACTAGGATTATGCTCTGAATCATTGCGCTCACTTCTTCAGAAACCACTACTTCCTTCTTCTTCTTCTTAGGAACCGGAGCTGTGTTCAAAAGGATTGCTTTGATGTCTCTAGTTAGTAAGGCTCCTTCCTCAGGACTAACTCCATTAGCAACTATCCTCTTAACATACCGTCTTAGCGCATGTGAAAGTTTTACCGCATCAACAAGAGGCATCTCAACCATGATTTTCTTAATCATCTTCTTGCAGATAGCTTCCTCGACCTTCTGCTTAGACCTCCTAGCTTGTGGGAATGGGACCTTAGGCTTGTGGACGTTCTTCTCTGCTTGAACCGAAGATTTCACAATTTCTGTGCAAGTATAGACGAGGTGTCGATCAAAACTAACTTCTCAACCGCAGAATCGTGATTTCCAGGGGGTGTCGATCGACACACACCATCAGTGTCGATCGACACTTGATATTTTGTCGTGTCGAGTGACACGACTTCCTTGTAGCTTGCTAGATGCTATGTAGCCCCAAAAATTTCTTCAAACTCGTCAAAATACCCTTCTTCTTCTGTTAGAATGGCATTGCACGCGCGCTTGGGTTTGGTATCAGTCTTTGCAGGAAGAAACCCCTCTTGTCTCTTTATAGAGCTGTTTGAGCGACCTGAATGTTCAGCTTCTTGACATGAGCGCTCAAAGACTCAAATTTTCCATTTAAGTATTGATATACCGAATCCAGCTTCCCATTAAAGCTCACGATCATCTTTTGTTGTCCTTCCAGGAGTTGCTCCAACATAACTTTCATCTTGTTGTCCTGTTCAGGAGGCTTCTGGTTGGAAGAAGAACCGTAGTTCCTAGTGTAGCCGCTATTCTAAATTGGCTTCTGGTATGAAGAACTGTATCTTTGCTGATTGTTGTACTTCTGTAACCCAGACCCATTGACGTAGCTCACATTCTCCTCTGCAGTCTTAACCTCTTGTGCAAAGCTAACCGACTTCTTCTCAGTTAGAAGACTATGCATCGAATCAAGCTTCCTAGTGACTTCTGCGAATTGATTATCACTGATGTCTTGCTTCTGTTGGCTCCTCTCGTAGTCCAGGTTCTTAGCACTGTTGTTGTTGGCAAGGTTCTCTATAAGTCTCAAGGCAGTCTATGGCGAGTTCGTGTTGAAGTTCTCATTACTCGCAGCATCCAAAGTTACTGCATACCTCAACACGATCCCTCTGTATAAAGTGCTCAGCAGTTGAACATCTGTGATGCCATGATGAGAGCAGTCTCTCTGGTACCCTTTAAATCTGTACCATAAAGCCTTGTATGCCTCAGAATCTCCTTTCTTAAAGGTAGTTATCTTCACTCTAAGATCCTCGGACTTCGCATCATCAAACAAAATTGCTTAAGAAAGCATTCTTTGTGCCCTCCCAGTTTATAAGCGAGCCTGGTGGAAGCGTCCTTAGCCAATGCTTGGCTTTCGCATATAGACAATAGGGGAAAAGCTTGTAGAACAGGTAGTCTTCTGAGACTCCTTTCGCATTGATGCTAGATGCTAGATCTTTGAACCGCTCTATATGGTCCATTAGATGCTCATGAGGATGACCGCAGAAAGGGTCTTGAGCAACTAAGGAGAAGTAGGCGGACTTCAACTCGAAGTCATTCCTTTTGAATAAAGGTGGACGAATTGCAGACTTATTAGCGTAGAAATGCTCTGGATGGTTGAAATCTGCTAGTGTTCGTCTTCGCGCAGTGTTCTTGTTATTCCTTAACAAATCCGACGGATTCTGGGCCTGGTGTCGATCGATACCTTCAATTTCTTCATGTCGCTCAACATCTCCATCGCGTCGCTCGACAGGCTGCTCAAGAATCGCATGTTCTTCGACAATCACCGTACCATCGTCGTTGATCCACTGTCCTTCTTCGTTGTATCTTAACCCTGCCGGATCACGCAAGATTCCATCTTCTCCCGGTCTCAGGATCAAATGTTCTCTAGCAGCCATCCTTGCTGCTCTTCTGTTCTCACGTTCTAAATACGCTAGTTCCTGAAGACCGTATCCAACTACCTCCTTGTTCTTGTTGCTTCTGGTATCTGGCATACAACTGAAATGCAAAACAAAAAGAGATACAAGAAACTAGCAAGTAAAACAAAAGCAAAAATAAATATTTAGACAAAATCCTAATAATATAAATCTATTGGCGTTGATTCCCCGGCAACGGTGCCAAAATTTGATATGCTCAAATTTATCATTTGAACTACTCTCTCAAATTAAGAGATCACAGTACTACTTAGGGTATCGAAATCCACATAGAATCAAAAACACAATAGATCTAAATGTTTGAATTAAGCTAAGAAAGATAATATGAATGAAAAGCAAAGTAAATAAAGAAGTAAACGGTTGTGAAATCAATTAAAAAAGAAAGCTAGGCGCAGGAAAATCTCAGGTGAATCAGAATTGCAGATATGAATAAACGATAAGAATTATGATGCACAATTCATAAAAAAGAAAACAGATATAAAATCAACCAGCTATCGCTGCAAAGATTATCTATGTCTAAATCCTAGAAAACCAACTATCGTTGCGAATCCTATAAATCTAAACAAGCATTAAAGATCAGGTTCAACTGTTCACAAACCCCTAAACCAAATATTTTTGCGAAAAGAAATTTTGCTCATCAAAAACTAGTTCAAACAATTAATAAAACTGTCGTTTCTATTAATTAACCTAAGATCAGATTTCAGTTCGCGAGGCTAAAATCAGCAATAAACACAAGTTAAGATGAAGAACTTCTAATGATATTATCCTAACAGTTGAATTAAATCTAACAATTCATCAACACCTTTGAAAATCCCTAAACCTAACAGGAAAACTACTCAGACATATTTTAAGAAGCAAACATCTTCTTAATTAAATATATCTCTTAAAACTAAGTAAAATAAAGCATAAGCCTAAATAATGGCTGTAAAAACGTATTTATAGAGGTCCAAAACCGACTGGAAACATAAAAGTAAACATCTAGAACTTTTCGGCAAAAACGAAAATCTTCAAAATTGGGCTTTTGGCTTCTGCGACCTGTGTGTCGATCGACACTGATAGTGGTGTCGATCGACACCTCTTTAAAATCTTCATGTCAGAGACAGGAATGGTGGTGTCGCTCGACATAGCTTCTGAAACTTCAATCCGAATTTCACATCTTTGATTCTTCACTCTGCAATGCTCAAAAACTTCCAGTAAACATCTTTAATGCTCCAAACGTCATATAACCTGAAAAGACTCTAAAACACCAACAAAACACTACAAAGACTTTATATAAAAGGACTTATATCATGGTCTAAAATGGGTAAAAACCATGATATATATCAATATGTTAAGGTTTACACAAAGTCAAAGCTTTGAGAAGATATCATGTGTCATCTACTTTTTGACTTGTGTTTTTTTTATTTATTTATAGAATTAATTATCTATTTTTATTTTGTTGAATTGTATTTAATTACTAAAAATTAATACTAATACTACTATATTAACTACAATATCTTTAATGAAATTAAATCACAATCCAGTAATAATAGTTTTGATATTTTATGTATTTAACTAATGTATTATACATATCTGAATAGCTAAAGTTTATTGAGTTTAAATTTATTGATTATCAAAAAAATTTAACTGAAAATCGAATTCTTGAATATTTAAATTATTGTATTTCTTTGTTAATACTCTGATTAGAAAGAACATTGGGGTCAAATGCACATAACCCATTATCCAATGTTTTTCACAAACTTTCAAAGGTTGATTAAGTTTTTATATATTTAATGGTAGTAATTAGATATTTAACAACCATATTTATAAACTTACATTTAGTGTTCCTAAAAACATTACTTAATATTTGTATTAACTCATATACTATATAGTATATACAAATCAAATAAGCTTATGTCAATTCATATTTGATTTTTACTAATATAATTGGTCTCTTTCTTTTATATATTACTAAATATATGTATATATTGATAGTTAACAAAAGTACATCAAGAAAGAAAAACTAAACATTTTTCGTTCAAAGAATTCAACCTTTGTATATATAAACATCAATAAACATCAATAAATCATCCTAATATTATTATTTTTTTGTTAAAGATTTCAACCTTTGTATTTATAACATGAAATGATTCTCAAATCCATTAAAATCCATTCTCAAATAAATCCATACTTAACTCCTCAATATTGAATAACACTTTAGATTTGTATTTGTATTTGTATTTGTATTTGAAAATCACAAATTAAATAATATTGGATTTTAAAGAGAATTTTAAAATGATTGATTGAATAATATTAAATTGTAACGAGAATTTTTAAATGATTGATTGAATAACATAGAATTTGAATTGAATTTTCAAATCTATTAAAATACCAAAACTAATAACCCCCATAATAAGGCAATAATTTATGAATGATCTAATCTCATGCAAAAGACGATATGAAGGCATGCATTAATGTAAGAATTCAGTGTAGTTGTCAATAGTCAAAAGCTATAATTATATTTACAGTCTATTCTGCAATTATCTTTGACCAAATAAAGGATACATCAATTGATGAGGAACAACTATTAAGAATCGAGTAATCGTTGGTGCTCTCAACAAGAAGTGCCTCGACCATAGTATATTTTGAGCATTCAAACTATTTGTGATTTGAAAGTTACAATTAAATTACGTTTTAATCACACCACCTTCTTGTATTGATTTAGTTTCTCCAGATAGTATCCACATAAATTTTGTATTTGAATCTTGATTCTCATACTCCGAAATACAAACAGTACGAAATAATAACAAAAAAAATAATATATATATATATATATATATTTGAACGTCACATTGTGGTATATATGAAATAATTTAGACAATCTAACTTCATTTATAGTTACTATCACACATTTCCTTTATAACTATATGAAAAACTCAAGTATCCATAGTTAAATGAAGAAGTTAGATTAGTATTTACTTTGTAACAAGTTGGTAGTATTTAGCAAGAAAAATGAAGAAGTTAGATTAGTATTTACTTTGTAATGCCAATATTTATTTGGATCCTATAGTATATTCATATAATCGATTCGACATTAAATTAACATATGCAAGCATGAATGTAATGCACCATGTATTGACATTAAGAGCTTGATTGGTACACCCGTTACCACCCGCAAACAAAGCGTTTGCGGACGGTAGCGGTTCTTAGCGTTTGACAATAATAATGGAAAACGCTTTTTACCATTTCGTGCCGCTCCAAATCGTTCAAAATCAAGAGTTGTTTTCCTCGAGCATTTGCGGTTGTTGGTAGTTGCGAATAAATTTATTTTTTATTGAAAAATAAAATAAAATCTACTTAAAAATCAGAAAACATATAATAAATTTTTTTAAAAATCAAGATTTGAATATTATAATTATGAAATATATAAATAGTTTGACATTTTTAATTAGTATCCTATTATAATTTTATATTTATAAAATCTTCACACCAAAATTCTCTTAATAAATTCCGATTAAAAATATATATAAATCTAACAAACTAAAATTTTAAAATGTAACATTAATATACAAAAGAAAAAATTTCTCCATTAAATTCATAATTTTAATCCAAAATAATAATAATAATAATAATAATAAACAACGTAAGTATCATATACATTATTTTTCAGTATTTCAATTTATTGAATTAAGAAATTTTATATTTTATTAGAATAATATGATTTTTGATATTTTTTATAATTATTTAATGTTTATATTGTTAATTTATTATCTAACCGCTACTGCACCCGCTGTCAACCAATCGTAAATATCCCTCAAACGCACTAACTTTTAACCGCTGCACCAGTCGTTTAAATCATTCAGGAACGTTTGAAACCGTAACCGTCCTCTTCCACAAACTCCCGCAACCGCTGCAGCTACACCAACCATGTACTAAATATCGTCACTAGGATAAAATTTAGAAGTTAAAAAACTTAGTTGTAAAATCGGTATTCATAATTTTGAGCTATTTTATTTCACTCTGCCAACAAGTAAACCATAAGTTTGTTAGATGGTTAAGTTGGTTAGAGGAATTTTACTCTATAAACCTAAAACGTAGCTTTCAGTATTATAGTAATTATTTTGTTCTCGGAATTATATTTGAGTTATATACTCAGACCCAAAATACCAGCGGTTTTGGGGCAATTGCAAATATGCCACTGTTCACAAAAATTTAATCAAATATGTCACTGTTCACAAAATCATAACGAGCATGGCACTGTTCACTGACTCAATAAAAAAAAAAAATCTCACTTTCTCTCTCACGCCCAGATCCAAAAAATTTTCTCTCACAAAATTCTCTTCTTTGAAATTGCAAATCGGATTTGGGTTATGGATCTAGGATTTTCGATTCTCTTTCGTCCTTGTAAATCTCTGTAAATTCCTTCGATTTGATTGGGTTTTGGTTACAAATCTAAGCTTTTTATTCGATTTGGATTACAAATTTGAGCTTTTGATTTGATTTTTGTTCAGATCTGGGTTTTGGTTATTTTTTGTCAGATCTGGGTTTTGGTTGTTTTTTTGTCAAATCTAGGATTTTGTTATTTTTAGGGTTTTCCCGTTTTTATAAAGTTTTTAAACAGTTTTATAAGACTTTTTTACATGTCATTAAAAACTAAACAGTTTAATAATTTATAAGGTTTTTAAAATGTTTATAAGGTTTTTAAAAGATTTGTAAGGTTTTTAAAAGGTTTGTAAAGTTTTTAAAAGGTTTATAAGATTGTTTAAAAACCATATAAACTGTTTAAAAACCTTATAAAACTTTACAAAAACCTTATAAAACTTTACAAAAACCTTATAAATAGTTTTATAAGGTTTTTTTAACAGTTTTACTAAACCTTTTGAAAACTTTATAATTTTTTTAACAGTTTTATAAGATTTTTTTACAGTTTTATAAAGTAAAGGCAAAACCCTACCCCCATCCCCCCCAAATCTATACACTAAATGCATAATCGTTAACCCAAACTCGAAAATTTACAGTTGTTTGTGTTTGAATTTGCTTTGAGATCTTCTTCTTCTTCTTCTTCTTCTTCTTCTTCCTAAATCTGCTCGAATCTTAGCAGAAATCTTCTCAACTCTTCTCGTCTTCTCAAATCTTTTTAGCGGAAATCGAGACAAAAATCAGAGATAGTGAAATTAGAGATGACGAGAATCGAATTCAGTAATAGAAAAAACGAAATTTGGATGAGAGAAAAAAATTTGGATCTAGGAGATGAGCATGAGAGAGAAAAATAGATTTTTTTTTTTTTTAATTTAAGTGAACAGTGGCACGCTGGTAATAATTTTAAAACAGTAGCATAATTGAAAAGTGGCATGCCAATAGTGGTATAACTCAAAATTTCTCAGCGTTTTTTACCTTTTTCAACATGTTCGGTTTAATCGATAACCGGAAGGACGGTTCGACATGACCAGTCCAATTTTACAATGCCAAACAATTTTTGTCTGACATCGAGCAACGTGTCATGGAGTAAATGGTTGTACCGGGACGCGGTTTTCGCCACCAGCCAAAAACATAATGGTACGTGTTGATGTAATTAATATAAGTGGAACGGAGTAAGATTCGTTAATAGTTAACCCGAAAATCGCATTATTCGAAAAATAAGTTTTTCGTCTTCTTACTATTATCTCGTGAGAGTGGCAAATCAGTAGTAGTTGAAGACGATGGGGGTAGTTTCGGTATTTGACGCTCCATGAGTTTACGGTCGTGATTAAGTTTCTTGTAAAGTTTTGTTCGATTGTTGTTGCGTTGTGAGTTGTGACTGTGTACGTGTAATGGTAATTAGTACTTTAATACTTAGTAAAAGCTTCTAAAAGCTTAAAAGATAAAACTTTTTGTGATTATCCAATATCAGCTATAATTAGGGTTAAAACTGAAAACTATAAAGCAAAACCAATCACTTGAAATATGAGTCATGGTCCTTAAGTTTCTGTGGGTATAATGTCTCCCACACCGAGGGTTTAATTATTACTTTTATTTTAGAATGCATTAAACAATGAGTATAATAACTTTTCATCAACACTTTTGCTAAGTGCCATTCAAGCGCCACGCCACTTACATTATATACACAAATTGCAACTAAAAACCCATAAGTGGACTGATTTGTGCAATTCCTGAGTGTACATATGTATATCGGTATGTGTGTATTGTGTAATGTGTATGCATGACGTGATGATGACATGGACATTTTTTTGGAAGTGCAAGTTTGCAGCGGCATTGACGTGGATGTAAGTTTTGTCTCCCAATACTATAAGTCGACAATCCGTTAGTATATTTGCGAACACACGGATATATATATATGAAAATAAATGTTTTTTTGTTGGTCCTTACGAAATGGATCGGACCAATTGGTACTATAGTTTAGTACGAAAGACGGATCACAAGAGAAACACATTTTACTCTGTTCGGTCTGCTTGATTTTCGCAGTGAACAATAAAAGGACCAATAAGGCAATTCACAATTACTATCTATTCATGCGGACTGAATTTGTTTTTATTTTATCTGCAACAGATCAAACAAAATTGTGAATGGTGAAAAATGGCGTACGAGCTGCCCGACCATTCACAACCTAAACTTACCAAAAGTGATGGGTAATATGGTATCACCTATTGCCTCCTTTGGTCCTCGTACTCTGAATTACATAATCACCTATTTAAATGCTCTTTTCGAATCAGATATAGACTACAACTACAATTATACAAAAACTACATATATAATTTTCTTAAAATACTTTAAATTCTATCATCGTATATAACTGTCATTGACTACCTTTATTAGGGGTGGGCGTTCGGATACCCGATCGGGTTCGGATCGGGTATTTCGAGTATCGGGTACCCGATGTTTGAAGATATGATACCCGATCGAGTATTATATATATTCGGGTTCGGTTCGGTTCGGGTTCGGGTATATCTGAAATACCCGAAATAGGTTTTTTTTTTTTCTTTCCGAAACCCGAAATAGCACCGTAATAAAAAAATAAACTTAAAAATGAACATATGAAGCGTAAAGAAACAATGCTCAATCAAGTAAAAAAATCGAAGCTACATATGAATGAATAAGTTATAATTCATAAGAACAATGTGAAAACAGAGAAGTGTAAAGGAACGGTTTTACCGGAATCATCTCCAAATTTAAAAGCAAATCACTCAAAATTGACAAAATCTGTTTTTTGCTTGGAACAGTATTGACTAAGCTGCAACTATCTCCATTAATCTAAACAATTAGGTTATTCAAAAAAAAAAAAAAACTTTTCAATTTCAATAAGAAAACTTTTCACTAGTTAATAAATTGAAATCACACTCTAGGATATTACTAATACTGACCAATTAATCCATGACATCCAACCCTAATCACTAAAAAAAAAAAAAAAAAAATTAGAATCGGGTACCCGATCGGGTACGGGTACTCGTACCTTAAGAACTTAAAACCCGATCGGGTATTATATATGTTCGGTTCGGGTATTTCGGTTCGGGTTCGGGTTCGGTAATCGGGTTCGGTTAAAATGCCCAGCCCGTCCTTTATCATACAACAATTTTGACGTCAAAAAAAAAAAAAAAATCATACAACAATTTTTAAGAAAAATATTTTTACTTGTTAAGCAGTATATTAATCAAAAAAAAAAATTATTTTTCTGTTTTTTGTTTTTTCTATTAATCAAATTTGGAGAGAAAGAAATCGCTGATTCGTAGAAAACAACTTAAAACTTAGTATCTGATTCTCAAAATTGTAGATATTCAAGTGCGAAACAGGGCTAAAGCACTTCAGATGAAGGTTTTGAAATGGGGCTCTCGCATCTTGGAAAATTGGTTTCAGTGAAGTTAACAAATCATGCATTATACGATTCACGAGGAGATCATCTAATGGAATAATAGTCATGTACCGTCTCATCAAAGAATCCCACTACGGACCTTTACTCTTCTTTCACTGCTTTTTAAAATTTGTGGTTCACCACTGAATTTCTTTTAGGCAACTATTGTATACAAAACAGTTGAGTTATTACATAATAAACAACCAAAATAAACAATTCACCAAAAAAAAAAAGAACCAAAATAAACAAAAACGGGCAATCAACAAAGAGATGTGTGTAATTATCTGCTTTCGTTTTGGATAAAAATAAATATAAACCGCAAAATCATAACTTCATGATCATAAAAATATTCGTCTATTGGTTTGAATCAATATTGTTGATATATTATCATCTAAAATTCAAATCCAATGCACACCGTTGAAAACAAAAAGTTTTACATTCATAATAACCCTTTTGAAATTGTGATTGAGGAGTTGCAGTATGCCTATACATGAAGGTTTTGTCCCCTGCACGTTTCTCACCTGTTTCTTATATTTTGAGTTAAGTGGATCAAATTGCTTCATTACAATGCGAAATCTCTGATTAAGATTTTTTTTGAAAATATCGTCAATAATTTGCTTAAGCAGTGATATAAAGAAAAAAATACCATGGTATTAACACTTATAATAGACTAACAATGGAACTGATCGTGCATTTTCTTTGTAAACTGGAATCCAATTGTGATACAATATTAATCTCAAAGCCAACTCTTGCAATCTTCTATTAAAAAAATACGAAAGAATCAAAACTACATACTATTTCCTCTGTATTATATTAACTGATGTTTTAGAGATTTTTTTTTTATCAAATTAGTTGATGACTATCTAAATTCTGCAGTGTTTTATTTGATTGGTTGAGTTAATGTTATTTAAATAATAAATGATTGTCTAATATTAAAAATTTACAAAAATTGTCTCATTTATTTAGTTTTTTAATTGTTGTGTCATTACCTTAAACATCAACTATTGAGTACCATACTTGTGCTTGGTAAAAATTAGGAGAATCTGACATACAAAGCCGCGTGGCTTTGTGGTCAGTCTTGAAGTTTACTTTTGTTTACTTATGCTCCTTTTGCTTATTTTCAATCTTTCTTTCTCTTTTTTCCCCTCTTCTTTTAGTGGTACATTCGAGCCGATGGAAATACGGTATTCAATATTGTTCCCTAATTTGTAAATGGCAACAATCAAATTAAAGCAGAAGGTGTCAGAAAAAAGCAGATAAAGATCGAACTCTAATAAAACCACGTTTTATTTTCTTGAGGATATATTTTGTTTTTTCATCAAAATTTTCATGAGGATTAAAAGATTTGTGTAAGCCGTTAAAAAAAAAAAAAAGATTTGTGTAAAATACAATAAATCCTCAAGAAAATCAAGTGGATTGACTTGTGAGGATTTAAATGATTTATTGAAAATGAGTCGTTATAATTTTTTTATGGAACCATTATAATACTTATATATGAGTAAAGTAACAGATGTTCCAACAATTATGACAATAGAGAGATCGTAACCATATAAGTATAATATTTGTCGTTTCCAGTCGATTTTCGTCGTGATGGTTATATATGAATCAAGTGAGGTTTACTGCTTTTCGCATTTAGAAATCATTGTTGTGGCCCTTTTGAGTACTGCATACACAATTTATATTCTCCCCAATTCGCATGATACTCAAGATCTTACTGACAGCAAATTGATGTACGTACGTTCAAATAGATGAAGTAAAACAAAACAAAAAGGAGTATATATAAGCCATTGTTCCAAGAATGCTTGTATGTATCTGATTAAAATTAATTCCAATTTTGAAAATAAACTCTAGAGATAGATACACACATTTTTTCTTTTGAATTTACCACTTAGTAAAATATGTATATAAAAAAAAGTGGCCGTTCTGAAGAAATTAAAGAATGAATGAGCGGAATATATTTTTTTAACTTTGCGTACATATTTTTGTGGTATTTGAAACTATCTCTATGATTAAATACTCATTCTCAGATTTTGGAGTTCTATTTGACAAAATTTATATAATGTCACTATAGTTTCATAAGAGAGTGTATTTATCATTATGATTGTAGATGGATAAATAAATGTAAGAAATAACTTTAATATACAAAATCAGCTTTTGGACCACAGCTTTTTAAAAATTTGGTGTAGATTAGAGCCCATAATATTATAGATATAACCATAGATAATAAATACTATCTACTTTTTGTTTCATTAAGAAAGCATCAAAATTTATTAAATACAGTTAATTAAAGAGTATAATAGGACAGAACTTGAACTCGTTGAAATGTAGATTCAATGCTATACGACAGACATACTCTGTGGTGATTCATACAGACATATATAACATGCACATGCTAACATGCATATGTATACACAATTATACATACGAGACCAAGATGCATGTTCGCATATATGTACGTGTGCAAGTTGCTTGATGGCCGATGAGAAAGGTAATTACCGAATCTAATTAATGATCTGAAGAAATTAGAAACCCACATATATGACGAGGTTTGTTGACCAATATGCATTAACTAAATACGAAACTAGTCTTTGATAAAGTTACTTAATATATCCTGATTGAAATGAGCATAACGTTTTTTTAGGAAAACATTCATATAAATAAAGGTAGCCCGTTAACCAAAGATAACATTGAATAGTAATGTATACTATGATTCAATGCCGTATTAATGACTAATGACAGTGCCTGAAAAAGTTGGTGTGTCGAGTAATCTACGAGTATTTCGTAGGATCAATGAGCTTCCAACTTATTAATTATGTTCACCAAACAGTCAATTCTAAGTATATATATTCACCAATCAGTCAAATGTGAGATGTTTAGATCAAATCGAAAGTTGATCCATCATTAAATGTCTTATGTTAGAATGTGGGCTTCCAATCATAACCAATTGGCAATGAGTGGATTGACTCATATCTATTATATATTGCTTAGATTTTTTTCCAACTTTCGATGTGATATTTTTGTTCCTAATACGCCCTTTCGAGATGATGGCTTTTTGGCCGTTAATCTCGGAATATTTAGGCAAAGATTGATGGACCAATTTTGCGGCAGATTGATTATGGATCAGGTTGGATTGTGTAGATCGTGGGCTTTGTACCATGTTAGAATGTGGACTTCCGACTTATAACCAATAGACAATGAGTGGATTGGCTTATATCTTTTATATATTGCTTAGATTCCTTTCAAACTTCCAATGTGAGACTTTTGTCCCTAATATTGTTGATGAGGATCACTCTTTCATTTCAGTGTATAAATGGGAGCATTGTTAATTTATTATGATAGGATTTTCATAAAATTTAGGTTTGCATCGAGATCCACGCAAACACACATAAAATATTCCTTCATTGATTCATATGCATAAAAAAACTCGTTGGAATCAATCAGTATACTTCTCCCATTTTAAAATGAGAAAACATTATGTAGTATATATGTGGTATCCAATATTCTTTGTCGTTTTTGAATTAACACTGCAATTTTTTCTTCATTTATGAGAATAAAACAAGAATTATACATTTTAAGTTTTGCAATTAAAGTGTAAATTATAAATTTTCTTAAAGCAAACAAAAATTTCCAAAAACGACATTCAATTTAAACGAAAGGAATAGTTAGCTGTATAAAAATAATATGATATTGAGTTATTATTTAAGGCCGAGATCGCCTAATATGCAATTATCAGACATAATGCACCCACTCCAACTATATTGATTACCTTTTCTTACTATTAATGGAAAGGTTATAAAAAAAGAAAAATAACATAATCATTCATTATAATTTCATTAATGACCCAATCAAATTAACAAAAACTAGAGTGAACCATGTGTTGCATCCATCAATCATGTGAGGACTGTATATATAGCCGTCTATGTCTGTTCCACATATGCATTATGCGTCAGTACTATTTGGTTTTATTTTGAAATTATAAGCAACTTGTTAAAGGTCGATTAATAATCGTTCTTCTTTACACAAGATCCCGTAATGACATAGGCTTATTTGTTTGGTATTTTTTATACTATTAATGTTGAGTATTGCATTCCTTGCAGAGACGTATCTCAACTGTACTGTTACTTTCAGTTTTCAGATTTAAACAAATAAAAACTGAGGAAAAAGTCACGGTATCTTAGGGTATTATGTCCCCCGTACACATGTTCCAAATTTTGGGGTTTTGCATCCTTCTTTTACAAAAAGGCACCATTGATGTAATACTAATATTTTATTTACGTAATCATATTACACATGTGATTAATTTCTTCTCTTTTAGAAATTTGTAGTGATGTAAATGAGATATTTAGTGATTTTTGGAATATTTGGCAAAATAAAGTTTTTCCGGGTCTAATGATTTTTTTTCAAGATACTGAAAACGAGAGAATGTGATGAGAAATATTTCTAAGTTTTGTGAATATTGGAATCTACGTTTTTATATCATCGAAGACCAAACATAATTTTTTTAAAAAATTGTATATATATGAGATTGTACTTTATATAATCATCACTTGACATGATTGATTATCTATGTTTTGCAGTACAATTATATCAATGTGAGGTTGATCCTCATTGTGGAAAATACATAATTGCAACACAATTATATCGATGTAATATGTTATATGTCCGAAGATATGACAAGTCCAAATTTTTTTTTAATAGATTGCCTATCCGGGTTATTGAGACATCGGTTTAACAAGATTTCAATTTTCAAATTAAAACCCAACAAAAGCCTCTTACATTAATTTCTTTTTTTTTAATAAGAAATATTTCTGTCCAAAACCGACTAATCATCTTTGATGAATATAGCCGTCGATACATCAGTTTCTTTTGCTAATGGTCTAAAGCAAAACATCATTTCGACTAACCGACATACATGTGTAAAATCAAAAACTTGTTAAGAGCATCATTATTGGGAGTAGTTAGTGATTTTTAGTGGGTTGCTAATGAATTAAAAACATTAAAACACACATTCTCTCTTCCTTTTACTCAACTTTATACATTCTCTTTCATCTTTTTACTTAACTTTTATTAATTTTATATTTAAACACTCTCTCTTCCTTTCAAACACTATTTCCAAAAGTTCTAAAATAAACAACTCTCTCTTCTTTTTACTTAACTTTTATTAATTTTATATTTAAACACACCCACTATCTCCTCTTTTTACTCAAATTTTATTAATTTTATATTTCAATATACCTACAAAAACACTCTCTTTCTTCCTTTTACTCAACTTTTAATAATTTTATATTTTAACAACTCCTCTAAATACTACCAATAATGATGCTCTTACATTATTACTTAACAAACTTGTATAAAATGAGTGAATGGTACATGAAATGATGAAGGTCCCCTCGCAAACGTGGTTTGTCCCAAAGTTCTATAATGAATTTTCGACAAAGCCTTCTTTATCTCAAATGTTAGCATCTTCTTTTTCTTTTCCTGCACTCAGTGCCGGCCCTGGGCACAAGCAAGGGAAGCTTGTGCTTGGGGCCTTCACATAATATTAAATATTTTAGGGGCCAATTATTATCGACAAGTTCTTGTAGCCGAGTGGTAAATGGTGCTTCGTTTTTACTACACAATGTGCGTTCGATACCTACCGGTTGCGTTACGTTTTAAACATAATAGATTTGTGGGTTTTTTATGTTGGCATGGGCCTGATATTGGTTATATATATTTACAGCCTAGGTGTTATAATAATAGTTGTCTATAGCTTAGTGGTAGAAGTTGTTTTACTGGACATAAATGTGAACGGTTCGAGTCCCTTCCTTGCATTACTTATGATAACTTTTTGTAGTTTAAGTGGGCCAAAAAATTTTTTTTTTGCTTGGGGCCACTAAAATCTCAGGGCCGGCACTGCCTGCACTCTCCGCATTTACTAGTCAATGTTCATAAGTACCTAAATTTGATGAAAAGAAGAGCCGTGAAATCATTCATTTTTTCATTGTTAGATGCTAATATATTGTGAAATAGTTCATGTCGTAACTGATGTGGGTAGTGTAACGTGTTGCTTACATAAATGAAAATAAAAATGAATGTAAATAATGTGATGTCACGTCGATGCCTCATACTCAACTGTGCAACATAAATGTGGCTTGTAATGTTTCTTGGTATGTTCTTGTGTGTATATGTTTGGGCTTAATTAATTATCTGGATTCTGGATCTTTCTTGTTGCAATGAGTTATGTGGGTTATACTTTTAGTCGTTGTAGGATACCACCACACAAGTTTATTGCCTTCCCACTTTAATTATTATCGTGTTCTATTATTCTAAAGTATTTATAATAAAGAAATGTTTATCTCATGCAAAAAGTCCTTTTTAGTAGTGGGAGATAATGTTGCATTTTATTTTGGTCCTTCATTTCATAATTACTAATGTACTCTATACAGAAAATCAACTTAACTTTTTTCTTTCACCAAAATAATATAGTAAAAATCCAGAACTTCGAACTAGTTTAAATTATAGAGCCTACAAAAGGTAAATATTGACACCGAGAGTACAAGCTTCCAAGCCAATAGTATTATACATATCATCCATAAAACTGAGAGACTATAGATATATTTCCACAATATTAAAATAGCATAACTTGGGTTCAAAACAAATAAAACATCCAAATGAGAGAAGAAAGCCGATCAATTAGATGGTTAAGAGGTCATGTTTAAGAGATCCTAAAAAACATATCTTGAAGGAAGCAATACCTGAATTGGCAAACTAAAGTCCTGCGATCGATATTCCTTCGATGGACCGCACCTAAGTAAATGAAAGGGGTTTACGACGGAAAATCTGAGATTCTCTAAGGGGTTTGGATTCAATCTGAAGAACTGCTAAGCTTCTAGGGACACATCAAAGTATCACCGGATTGGCTTTGCAAGGTATGTGGTTCCTAAATGAGTTATCATATCTGTTTTGCTTAGGGACAAGCAAAAAGTTAAGTCTGGGGGAGTTGATATATCATGGTTTTTACGGTTTTTAAGCCATGATATAAATTTATTTTCTAGAGTCTTTTTGGTGTTTTCAAGTCTTTGGTGTTTATTATTAGGTACAAGGGCGTTTGGACTTAATTGGTATTTACTGGAGCATTATGGAGCATTGAGGAAAAGAGCTGTTAAAGTCGCAAGTTCGAAAGTGATGATTTTTAAGAGTGTCGATCGACAGGGACATATGTGTCGATTGACGTGAAGATTTTACAAGTGTCAATCGACAGACCATTGGTGTCGCTCGACACCACTATTTCCAGTGACCAAAATCATCAGATTTGGAAGATTTCCGTTTCTGTTCCAGAAGGCCCAGATGTTTGCAATTAAGCCCGATACGTGTTTGTACCCTATATATAGTACTTTTAAGCCATTGTTTAGGCTATGCTTTATTTTCTATTAGATATTTTATACTAAGGAATTATTATTCATGTCTATGTCTGAGTAATTCCCTAGTTAAGTTTTAGGGTTTTTCAAAGATTAATGAAGAGTTCTTGAATTTATTTACTTTTGGGATTTGCATTATATTTATTCTTCACCTTGATTGCTTTGAATTCTAATGTAGGCCTGAATTGGATATCCTAGGTAGTTTAGTAGATGCGACAGCATTATTGAATTACCTGAATTGAATCATAGGTAATCAAAGATCTGATTCGCAATGACAATTGGCTTTGGATCTTTGTGAACAATCGAACCTGATTTTAATGCTTGTTTATGTCAATTTGATTTCGCAATGACAATTGGTTTTCTAGGGTTTAAACATAGATAATATTCGCAACGACAGTTGGTTTGTTTTACATTAGTTTCGAGTTCTAGAATTGCATTTCATCAATCCCATTAGTAAATTTATTCTTCAATTTGGATTTATTCATGCGAATTTCCTAAAGCTTAGCGCTTGTCTTTTATTGAATTTAAAGTTCTAAAATCATCCTGATTTACTTTTATGCATTGTTTTTACTTACAGTCATCCTGCTTAGTTTAATCCGAAAGTTTAAGTCTATTGTGTAATCTGATTCCCTGTGGATTCGATAACCCTAAGTACTACAGTGATCTCTTAATTTGAGAGAGTAGTTCAAAGGATAAATTTGAGCCTATCACCAAGCTCCTCCATGATGATCAGCCATTAGTGCTCTGTTTTTGCTAGCCTCTCCATCCAGACCAAAGATCTCAGCATCTGAAAAACCATCACGTTTTCTCCTCCGTCGGATTTGCAACGCATGTGAGTAAGTTATGCCTTCATCTCTCTCTTTGAGAGAAACCTACATCGATCTAGTTCATACTTTTAACCATGGGTATGGCTATGAATTTTTTCTCCTATGTGACTGGAGTCATGCCGGAATCACCAAAGTTATGGAGGTCTCTCTCGTCTCGAGCAAACGAGCCTCGTATTGACCTTCTTCAACCTCTGATGCCTCCTGAACCGCCGTCCCGTCTGACCCACTGGACGTGGTGGTCCCGTCGTCTAGCGCTTGGATTCTGCCCAGGGCCGGCTCAACCTTATAAGGGGCCCGTGGGCAAAAAATATTTTGGGCCCTTAAATTTGATTTTTAAAGATTTTTTGCTAAATTTATTTTTTGAAAATATATATTTTTGTAATTTCAGTTAATTAAATATAAAAATTTATATTATAAAATATATTTATGGGCCTTTTTAATATAAATAAAATTTAAATTTAATTAAAAAAAATTAAATTTTTTTTTGGGCCATTAATTCTTGGGACACGGGGTGGGGCCCACAGGCGACACACTTGTCCCTCCATGTTAGTCGGCCCTGTTTCTGCCTTCCGGTCATGTCTCTCTCTCCACCGTGAACATTACAGGGTCATTAGCCGAACCTTTGAAGTTTGTTGGGCCTTGGAAAATTGTGAACCTGGTTTATCAAGCTAATTTTCTGGGCCATGTGTGGCCCACTTTGTTTATGGAAAAAAGAAATTCCAGCAACTCTTTGAAGAAGTTTTTCACCGTTCGATCTCTGCTTGCGAGAGCAGTTCTTTCTCCATTGTGAGAAACAAGTTTTCTGGGTCCTCAAACCTTGTAATCCCTACACTATGGCTCAGGTCTGTTGCTCTAAATCAATATGCCATAGCCTTAGTCAGACTCTCAAGTTTTGTTGATTTTAGACATGCTTTAGGACACATATCTAGATTAGGCTTGATTTGATTAGTTTGGGTTTGCTATCATCAGACTAGCATCCACTTGACTAAACTGTATGCTGCTTATTCCTTTGTTAAGGAAGGTATCACATGGCCTCTCTTTCTCTCTATGAGAAACGATTGGTTTTCGGCTTTAAAGCTGAGAAAATTCTCCGCCGTGAGGGCGCGAGTCTCTTTAAGTTCTATGTCTTTGGTTTTAACCAGTCGAGCTATGTATGACCATGTGATGGTCGTGGGTTTAAAGAAAGTTGATGCCATGAATATCTCTCTCCAAAGTTCAGCATTACGATGTCCCGTGAACTGGGATATGTTTGTTGAGTTTTCAGTAGTCGAATGTGCAATGGTTAAAGCTTCGGACAAAGTTTATAGTATTTCGAACGAGCTCTCGGAATCCAACTTTGGCTCCTTATCTATCTTGGAGGAGTTTGCAAACAAGTTTTGTAACTCTTTTGATTTTATCATGTTCTTCATGAATTTATGCTTATGTAGTTTCTTTGTGGTTGTTGTAATTTTGATTTCATCCGTTTCGGATTTGAACAATGTCTCCTTGTGGGAATGTAACCGCTTAGTCTAATGATAACCCAAGTGTTGAACAAAAGAAGAAGGAAGCAATACCTATATGTCGTTATTCCATGTTTCGAATGACCTTTAGCTCATGCATAGAAAGATTAAAGACTTTTGTGGTGGTTCTTGACTCCCCCATGTCGTGTTACTTTTTGGAGATTTCATATTCTATATGTTTGGCAAATCTAAAAAATAAATTACCTTTATCTTAGATAATTTATTTTAAAGTTGAATGATAAATGTTTATATCAATGGTTTTAATCTTCCCCACAACAAACCTTTTTTTTTTTTTAAAGGTACAAAAGGATTCAAAAGAAAAATGAATTTTGATTTGTGTTAGAAATTACAAACAAATTAGGCCATCATTTGATTAGGTCTGAAATTTGGACTTCCTTTGGCCCATACATATCTCCGCTTGGCCTTCAGGCTGTGGCGCACATGGAGATTTCATATCTATATGTTTGGCAAATCTGAAAAACAAATTACTTTTTATCTTAGATAATTTATTTTAAAGTTGAATGTCAAATGTTTATATCAATGGTCTTAATCTTCCCCATAACCGAGACTAATTTTATTATTTTAAAAAAAAAAGTCCACAAGGATTCAAAAGAAAAAAGAATCTTAATTTTTTTTTAACAAAAGCGTTAAGATTATATTAAGAAACCTTAACATCCAAATCTAGGAGGTAGAGTTTAATGATACAAGTCCAAATTTAGCTATCACGTCAGCTAATACATTTGTCGTACGCGAAATAAACGCAAAAGAGATAGAAGTAAAATATTTGCTAAGACAACGGACACTACAAGAAAACAAGGTGGTTTTTGACCATGAAATAGATTACTAATTAGTCAAAAATAGGTCTTCTTGATGAATTTTTGACCAAATCTCGTTCGTAAAAAAACGGTGGTTGGCAATGACAGTTTCGTCAAAAAATGGTCAAAATATTTTGACCACACAAGGTTGGTCTAAACAGGGTCAAGAATTTTCTGACCAAATAAATGGTCAATAATTTTTGACCAAATAAACGGTCAATATTTTTTGACCCAACAATTGGTCAATACGCATTAAAATTTTTGACCAAAATTAATTGTCAATAATTTCTGATAAAATTAATGGTCAGAATATCTTGACCATTAGATTGGTCAACACGGTTTAAATTTTCGACCAAAAACTATTTCTGATCAAAGTAATGGTCTAAATATTTTTGACCAATCATTTGGTCAAAAAGGCTTTAAATTTTTGACCATAATTAATGGTTAACAATTCAGTTGATAAGAATAAATGACTGAGTTTTGACCAACTTAAATATTAAATATTAGATTCAAATTTTATTTCTTAGAAACAAATATCATGAAATAATAACGTTATATATGAAAATATGGAATTTGAAGGTTTAGTACTTCAAATAAAACAAAATGTCTGAAACATTTAAAACAGAAATAAAACATAATCATTAGTTATGATGTTCGTTTGGAAGATCGAATTCTCCACTTGAGTTTGGAAAGTGCTTAAGACACATAGCCTTCAAATGCTCGAACTCCTTCACTTGCTTAGCTTGTGCCATGACATGTTCTGCTTGTACCTTAGCTTGTTCTTCTTGTGCTTTCTCCATTTTTGTAATCTTAAGCCTAATATCCAGTTTTTTCCTTCAACGATTATGTGATTCGCGTTGCCTTTTTGTCGATAATGGTATTGACTTTTTTTCTTTTACGTATCTCAATCATAAAATCCACCATGTTAGGAGGCTTGCCCAATTCTTGTGTCTTGTGATTATGCAAAATTATAAAAATATATACTAAGAGTGATAGTTAATACTACAAAACGTAAAAAAAAAAAAAAAATAGAGTATAAATCTCAAATTAGATATTACCATTTCATCGAAATGCCTAACATACGATTTCGAGCCAGTGGTGTGTGCGGCTTTTCCATCACCTCCGCGCTGGCTATTCTGGTTGTTTTTGTTTTTATTCGCTATCTTTTGTGCTTCCTCGGTTTTCCAATAAGTGATGAATCAATTCCAAACAGTTTCCCTTCCCTTCTTCAAACATTCAGGAGGCCTCTTCCCATCTTTCTAGCCTCTCTTCCAAGTACAAACTTGGCTGCTAAACACGGATTTTGCAATATTGTCGTATTCCTTTCTCACAAGGGATGTAAATGTGGGATTCCAATTGAATTCTTGCTGCAATAACCCAAAAACCAACAACTCATTCACGTATTTACACATTTATAATAACATTAGTTAGACTTACCGCAATTGACTTGAACCAACGTAGTTTTACGTCTTCAGGAAGAGAAGCATACGTCTCGGAAAAAATGGGTAGGTCTGACTTTATCATTTACAACACCGATATAGTGATTGTTGTATCATGGCTAAACCTAATCATAACAACCAAGTAAATATTAATATTCATGAAAATACTAATATGTAATGAACAAAATATAAATAGATCATTTTTGCATACCATGTTGTATCCCCAATGCGGTTAGGATTGAGCTCTGTCATTTTTGTTCGCCCCTCACTCAACAACAAATCATCGAGTGACACTTGCAAAAATGATGTTTTTCTTGTGTCTCTGGGATGTTGCATGCTTCTGAAAATGGTGTTTCATTGGACGAGCTTGGAGTATTCCGACGAAGTGATTACCAAAGTTGGTATTCAACCCATTCTTGCGTTTTAGTCAAATCAGTACGATCCATCTAGGCATTATCAAACTAAATAGTAAATGCACATATTTGATCATTTGCAATACCTTAATGTTATAGAGCAAACTAACATATTTGCAAAGTATGCAAAACCAGATGAAGTAAAACACAATATGTTGTAAAACAACTATTAACATAAAAGCATAAAGTCAATCCAATCATAAATCTATATTACTCAACCATATGACACTGTAAAATAAGAAACCAATAACGAACGAGCTTATAAGATTTGCTTAACAAAATAATATTCTCATTTTTCTTTTTTTCTAACCGTAGAACAAAATCTAATTTTCTCTCTTTCTATATAATGCAGTAACATAATTTCGATCAACTATTGCTTAGAAATTTGGCTTCTTCTACATCTATTTTTTTGATTAAAAATATGAAAAAAATCAAATTTGAGACTATTCAAAAAACCCAAATGTAATTGACAAGAGAAAAATAACCTGGGATCAAAAGAGAAAAAACCCAAACCCAAACCCAAATAAAAAAACCTGTGATCAAAAGAGATTCGAGTTACCTAGTTTGTCGGAGAACGGTAGCGGCAAGTGGAGCCAAGTAGGAGAAGAAGATGTTTGCTTTGTTCGATCTAGGGTTCAAATTTATAGAAAAATAAGGAGAAGCGGCAATTTTTTTGGTTAGACAAGAGAAGCGACAATCAGAAAAATTAGGCAATTGAGAGAAGCGAGAATTAGATTGATATTCTTTTCCATAATCGAAAATTCCCATACCCATTGAAATATCTAAATCTCTAAAAATTAGGCAATTGAGCAGCATCGAGAAATTCCAGAATCGAATTAGATTAGATTGATACTCTCTCTCTCTCTCTCTCTCTCTCTCTCTCTCTCTCTCTCTCTCTCTCTCTCTCTCTCTCTCTCTCTCTCTCTCTCTCTCTCTCTCTCTCTCCGATCCTATAATTGGAAGGGGCGTTCGAACTTGAAATTACACCAAATTTTTTTCTTGTATCGAACAATATTTAAACATGAATCTAAAGCAAGTTATCAAATTACACAAAATTTGTAGAGAAAGATTCATTGAGGCAATTCAACAAACATCTTAAAGGCAAAACCAAAACACAATCGCTCTAACAGAGGAGATCATAACTGGAGTTGGTCGTTTGTTATGGTTTCGGAAGAGCTCTTTCAGTGAGTTTGTGGCTGGCAGAAAAATTTTGAGCAGCACCAGGCTTGCTCCTTTCAAACTCTTGCCATTTCAAATCAACACAAAGAACAAAACCAATCTTGAATTAGAACAACTAAATCTCTTATACTTGTTGAAACAACCAACACTTTTTTTATGGAACGATGAACACACGCACCAAACACTACGATTTAAGGCACTATCACAATAATCTTCTAAGAATTCTCAATTCTATCTCAACTCTTAGGTTTCTCGGTGTTTTTCTCTGCTCCCCCGCGGCCACAAACTTCCTAAGGACTAAAATACGGAAGCCCTAAGGTTAATCCTTCAAACCGAGCCAAACCATGATTAAACATCTAAATTACCCAAACTTGTAATGTTGGTGTCGATCGACACTCCCATGGTGTCGATCAACACCCTCACCAAATTGCATTTATTTAGTTTCGGGATGTTACAATTCTCCCCCACTAAAACTGGATTTGTCCTCGAATCCCAACAACTGTCTATCAAGACCTAAAACCTGACCCAAAACCGGTCAATACCACTGATATACCCGGTATTTTACCACTTTTACTATCCGTTTTTTTTCTATTTTATATTCTATTTAATAAGTTTTTCTATCAAAAGAGGTAGTTTTCTCGTATATATGGTTTTGAAGAGTCATATTGGTCAAATCATCAAAAAGGGCATAAAAATGAGCAAAATAAGTATTCTTTATCCTACAACAACTTACCAAGGTCAAAGGATCCTATCTAACTCACCCAAGTTGAAGATTTCACAATTTCCCAAGTTGGACAGAAAGTATGTCTCCGAAAGATTACCTCAGACGGAAGACCAAATCAACTTGGACGGCAATAAAATTTTGCATGGAGATAGCCCATTGAGTCAGATTTCCAAAGAGTTTGTAGTTATATCAAATGGAGTTGTAGTGTTGAAGTTATTCAAGTTTTACTGAAGACATATAATTCTGCCTAGAAGAAGAATCAAGTCCAAGATGGGCCTAAGCACCGAACCAACCCATGGGATGGCTCATTTAAGTGAAGCCACGCACAAGGAGATGATTTTGAGCCAGACACCTGACAAGTTCACATGACCGGTGCCACCGTCCGGTGTCGTGGCCACTTATGCGCACTTATCGACAAAACGACGTTTTTGCCCAAACTGAAACCCTAGGAGTTCCACCGACCCAAGACCTCTTCCTACACCTATATATAGTTGCTTTTAGCCTCTTGAGAGAATGAGAACAGCCCTAGGCACCACAAATCAATAATAAACATGTATTTTCGTTATTCTCTTTAGTTCTTCATCTTTATTCTTTGTAAAAGAGCGATGAAGGCCATGGTGTTCTTCTCAAGCCTTGTGCTTCGAGATCCACCTATGCCGAGCCCTTACTTAGCATGAATCTACTGTTTTATCAGCTTCTTAAGTTGCTCCATGTTTTATAACATGTAGAGTAGTTGTATGTTTGATAATAAGTTATTTTAAAGTTCTTTAGCTTGCATCTTCTACATATTTATTGAGTTTGTTTCTAGCATGATTCTATATCTTTATTTGTGTTCAAGGCATGATATAGACTAGCTACCTAGTGAACGATATTAGATTGGTGCCGATTCCAAAAGCTTTTGCACCGTTCGGATCTTTAATAGGTTAGACGTCTTAACAATTTGAAAGGTTAGTTAAGGAGTTTAATGAACAATCGAATCTCAATCTTACAGCGTAATTCACCTTGTAATAACCACGCAAAAGCCGAGTCTATTAGGGTTTGAATTATAGGTTTCGGAGCCTCAAAAGGGGAATGATTCTACCATCGTGATTTGAGTTCTAGAACACAAGTTGCATCTCTTTAAAAACCGTGTAGAACATGTTGCATTAGTTTCTTTTAATTTTTTTTTATCTTACGTGTTTTGATTTATCTATCTCTTTATTTTATTGCTTTGCTTTATTTCATTAAAAACCCCAAAACCCAAATATATTTTCTCTTACCTTATTTTGTATCATATAGATTTATAGCGTAACAACATAGTCTCCTGTGGATCGACCCCTAAGTACTACAATTGTCAATTGTGCATTTGCAGATTAGGGTTTATAAATTTAAAACTCTTTGCATCTCCCTAATCTGGTGACATCAACCACCCGAGATCCTAACAACTGATCTTCGAGGCTCTCGTCAAGTCTCATGTTTATATGTTTGTTTTAAGACATCTATTACTCTTAACTCATTCGACACCCCTCCCACTCGCAGGACGCATCCCTTGAGCTATCGATGTCACGTGCCCTATCTACTCTCAGGACGCATCCTTTGAGCTCCAGGTACACATGGGACTACTCATCCCCTCGAGAGAACTAATCATCCCTCGATACTCGAAATGGAAACTAATCATCCCAAAAGAGTATATAGGAGAACTAATCATCTCCTCTGAGGAACTAATCATCCTTACTAGAGAACTAATCACCCTCACTGGAGAATTAATCATCTCCAAACAAAATGAATGAGTTATTCGGAACCGCATCCCCTAGAGTAATAAATTCTAAAACATCTATAAAAATCGATCGACTAGACCTACCTCCCGTGGTCAAACTCGATACTCCCTAACCCGGAATATCTCCAAAAACATGACCAAATACCGGTCCACACAATAAACAACATAAATATAAGAAGAGCTCATCTTATATTACACAGATAAATAAGAAAATCCATCATATAAATCTCCAACAAGTAAAATCGTTACAACGAAAACAAAAATACAACAAAAGCAACACATGCTGAAGACTGAAACTGGAACCATAAAGAGTAAATAAAGCTCAAACTGCGATCTGCTTGTCGAACCACTTCCTGAACTTTAATTACATCTTCGCCTCGGGCTCCCAAGTCTCCTCCTTGCACCAGCGCCATCTCACAAAACTCTGGAATCTTCTTCCGACGCAACTCCTTGACTCTCCTCTCGAGAACCCTTACAGGAACCGTCAGAACCATCAAATCAGGCTAAGATCCTCAGGAAACGTAGACACCAACTCCTCTGATTCATGCATGCACTTCCTCAACATCGACACATGAAACACCTTATAAAATGCCTTTATAACCGGAGGTAACTCAAATTGGTACGCCACTGGTCCAACTCGTTCCACTACCGAGATCGGACCCATAAATCTTGGATTCAGCTTGTTTTCAGAAATAGATCGGATGGGGCCTCGCAACATGGTCATCTTGAGAAACATTCTATCCCCGACCGCGAACTCCAACTCCCTCCGCTTCTTATCGGCATAGCTCATCTACCGGTCCTGAGCCTTCAGCCTCAAGACACGGATCTTCTCCGTTGTCTCCTGAACAAAAGTCGCACCATAAACGCTCATCTCCCCTACTTGGGTCCAACATAAAGGTGTTTTGCACGGCCTCCCATACAACGCCTCATATGGAGCCATCCGAATACTCGCCTGAAAATTGTTGTTATACGTAAAATCAGCCAGGACCAGATGATAAACCCAGTGACCACCCCAATCCAATATACACATCCAGAGTAGATTCTCCAAAGTTTGAATCGTCCTCTCCGACTGACCATCAGTCTGCGGATGATATGCCGACCTCATGTGCACCTTAACACCCATCTCTGTCTGAAAAGCTCTCCAAAAATAAGACGCAAACTTAGGATCCTGATCTGACACTATACTAGATGGCACTCTACACAGCCTCACAATCTCCTTCACAAATTTCTTAGCTAAAACTGTAGCTCCATCGGTCTTCTTGATAACCAGAAAAAGTGCAGACTTAGTTAGACGGTCCACAATTACCCAAATAACATCGTATGTCCACAAATTAGGTAATCCTACTACGAAATCCATCGTAATCATATTCCACTTCTACTCCGGAATGAGTAAAATCTGTAGTACCACGCTTGGAACCCGATACTCAGCCTTAACCAACGAACACGTGTCGCACTTCACGACCCAATCAGCCACATCTCTCTTCATCTTGACCCAGTTATAGTACCTCTTAAGATCATGATACATCTTATTCGCCCCTATATGAATCGAGAACTTGCTCGCATGAGCCTTTCGCAATATCTCATGCCTCAACTCCTCAACCTTGGGTACACAAACACGACCATGAATAAGAATCATCCCATTCGAAGAGACCTGATACTCAAAATCCTCTACGCTCGATGCATCAATCAAACTCTGATCACTCTTCTGAGCCACTCAGATCCTACTCAAAAGATATACCTGATCAGCCGCCTCTAAACGCAACGGCTCCAGCGTAACCACACACAAATGCAAGGTATAAATCTCACCCATGAGGGCCTCAATATTTTACTCCCGATCCGAATCTACTCTCCAATGACTCAGAGCATCAACCATCTGATTCGCCTTACCAGGATGGTAGACAATATCTAGATCATAATCTGCCAATAGCTCTACCCAACGTCTCTGCCTTACATTCAGTAAAGGTTACGTAAAAATATGTTGCAGATTCTTGTGATCCGTGAAAATCTGAACCTTCCCACCATAAAAATATGATCTCCAAATCTTCAAAAAAAATACTACTGCACCCAACTCTAGATCATGTGTAGGATAATTATGTTCTGCACCTCTCAACTGCCTCGAAGCATACGCAATCACTCTACCCTTCTGCCTCAACAAACAACCCAAACCAATCCCAGAAGGATCAGTGTACACCGTATAAGGCTTACTCGACTCAGGAAATGCAAAAATAGGTGTACTCATCAACATCTCCTTCAGCCTCGCAAAGCTGTCCTTGTACTCCTGAAACCAAACAAACGGGACATCCTTCCCGGTCACCTTCGTCATAGACTGCTCCATACTCGTGAATCCCTTGACGAATCTCTGATAAAAAACTGCTAAGCCAAGAAAGCTCCTGATCTCAGTCGCATTAGACGGTCTAGGCCAACCCCCTGATAGCCTCGATCTTAGCCGAATCCACATAAACTCCATCTGCAGAAACAATATGGCCAAGGAAACTTATCTCTCTTTGCCAAAAACTACACTTACTCAACTTAGCAAAAAGCTTATGCTCCCGAAAGTTCTCCAGAACTAGCCGCAAATGCACCTCGTGCTTCTTAGGACTCTTCGAGTAGCCCAGAATTTCGTCGATAAAGATAATCACGACGACATCCAGATACTCCTGAAATATGTCGTTTATCAACCTCATGAACGTTGCTGGCGCATTAGTCAAACCAAATGGTATAACCACAAACTCGAAATGCCCATATCTGGTCCTGAAAGCTATTTTCCGAACATCTACCTCTCCTTTAGGAATATGATGGTATCCTGATGCTAAGTCTATCTTGGAAAACTAAGTAGCACCCCTCAACTGATCTAGTAACTCAGCAATTCTCGAGAGAGGGTTCTTATCCTTAACAGTAACCCGGTTAAGTCCCCGGTAATCGATATACAACCATAAACTACCATTCTTCTTTTCCACAAACAACACCGGCGCTCCCCACGGTGATGTACTCGGATGAATAAAACCTTTACCCGCCAAATCCTCTAGTTGCTTCTTCAGTTCTACCAACTCTGTTCTGGGCTTTAGAGATAGGCGTTGTTCCGGGCTCTAACTCGATCGTGAAAGGGTCAGATCGCGACGGTGGTAATCCCTGCAAAGACTTAAAAACATCCTCAAACTCCCTAACAACCTGAATACCACTCACGACAATCTCGCCAACAGACTCTGGCATGGAAATTGTCGCCAAATAAGCCTTGCATCTCTGCTGCCGTACCGCAAAAATCACGAGACTCCCTGAAGTCGGTCTCACTCCCTGAAACACTAACCTCTCTGCAACACGCTCAAAGACCACTCTGCCTCAATAACAGTCTAGATGGACTCTGTAGAATGATAACCAATCTATCCCCATGATAACATAGTATAACTCCACCAGACTAATAACCAAATTTGCTGGCATTAACTGCCCAACAATCTAAACATCAACTTTTCTAGCGCGGCCCGAAGTAGTCAGGAATCTTCCACCAGCCACCCTGACCAAACCCGAACGCTCACCAGCATTACTACAGATGCCATTTCTCTTGGCATGCTCAAGGGTAATGCAGCAGTTCGATGGTCCAGAATCAAAAAGTACATGACACACCAAACCTCCCACTAACAAGGTCCCTACACAATTCACATGCGTTGAGAACCCTACTAGAACTATCACAAGTAAAATAAAAGGAACAAACAACAATTCAACAACTAAAAAATTTACGAAGTCTGAGTCTAAGAATTTACATGTGATCTACGCGTTGCTATGCACCTCTACCGGGGTATAGACTCGCGATGCCAGTCCAATCTGGCCCAACGGCTGCACTGCCGCCAACTCTGCCACTGGTTTGACTGCAACAACAGTCATCTGTGGAAACTTGGGATACATCGACCTGATATTCCCCGTCTCCCTGCAGTGGAAACAAACTCTGGAATCTGATTGCTACGACTGCTGCTGATAGTCGCCCTTCCGAGGGCAACTTGATAAACGATGCTCAAAACTACCGCATCCAAAACAAGCTCCGCCTCTCTAACTCTGACTGGGCCTAGAAGCGCCATCCTACTTCCGTTTTTGTCCTTGCGTAGGTTTGCTGCTCTTGCCCGAACCAGCACTGGAACTACCCTGCTGCCTTCTTGGCTGGGCAGCAGAAACAACTGCTACGGGAACTACTGCATGTGACTGTCCCTGCAGATCCTCCTCAATACTTGCAGCCATCTCTACCAACCTCGCCCTCGAAGCGTACTCGGAATCTCTACACCTGTGCATGCTCGTCCTTTAGACCACGATCAGCATACATAAGTAACCGACTGAACTCAGCGTCGTACTATATTACTGAACGATCGCCCTACACTAGCTCCACAAATCTTATCCCGAGACGATCATGAGCCTCCTGAGAAAAGTATTTGGCGTTAAACTCAGCCACAAAGTCTCCCCAGGTCCATACTACACCAGGCCTCTTGGCCTCAATAGTTTTCCACCAACAATGAGCATCGCCTCTCAGATAGTGGACTGTCAATTCCACTGTATACTCCTCAGGATCACGAACCAAGCAAAAATTGTGCTCCACACGCAAACGCTATTTATCTGCATCCTCGTGGCTAACACCGCCCGCGAAGAAAGCAGTACTCATATGCCGCATTTGACTCACCATCTCTAGGTAGGACGGACGCACCTTTGTAACCGTAGCCCTCAGCTACACCTCCGCCTCTAGCTCCATCAACTGCACCAGAATACCCTTCATGCGATCCATATAATCCTGATCTGGAACAACACCCACACCTGGGCCCATTCCTCTACCAGCTATACTGGCGCCCCTCCCGGCACCCACAATACTCTCACTAGCACTACCACTGGTCTTGCTCACCACTCTCGTATGATGTGTAGGAGTCCATGATATCAGCGTAACACTCGCAGCCACGCTACTGGACGACTCTGGCAGTTGACCTCTACCACGACCTCGGCCTCCATTACCTCTACCACATCTACGACCTCTTGCTCCTGAATCCATCTCTCTGCACTCATATAGAATAGGATAATAAGCTACAAGAAGTCTCAAACAACAAAATAAAACTTACCGCATAATCTCTTTAATGGCCCGAAGAGGATGATCTACGACTACTTAAATTGACTAACTACTCATAATCAATTTAAAACACATAATCTCAGTTCACATAACCTACAACCCTAAAACCGTAAGGGCTCTGATACCAGAATGAAACAACTAACACTTTTTTTTTTCAATTAACCCTGATTTATTATTCCCATAAATAGTAAAATTCTTAATGGCCAAACCAGCAAATGACCAAACAAACAGCGGAAAAACATCAATTCAAATAAACCATTTCAATCCAATATAAATAATTTAATTCAACTAAGACAACGAATTTAAATTCAATTCCAGAATTCTAACAACGGAAACTAGCAACCTAAACACCAGGTTTTACTTGATCACTGAACACATAATTAAATTCCTATCATCCTCTCCCTGCTACCATGATTCCGCGATCACGGCTCAGATAAATGATAAAAACATAACAACATCCAAAACCAATCAACACAGAACGAAAAAAACAATTTCCAAAACTGAACAGCTCGTCTCGAGCGACACCAGCAAGGTGTCGATCGACACGACAACTACAGTGTCATTCGATATCCTCCTGGTGTCAATCTACACTCTTTTGTGTCGCACCGGAATCGTGTTCATCCTCTCGTATCACGATTCCGGTGGACATGAGTCGAAATCCTGCAATGAAAAAATGACAAAGACAAGCATACAAGCCACATCAATCTCATCAATCATCATCACACGTTTCCTAAACACAAATCAATCACAAAACACAACTGAATTATCCTCCTCGCCTAGAAACCGCGGTCACAACACACCTTGGCTTAATAGGAACGAAGTGAATACGGATTTGGACACAAGGATGAACAATCAGACACCCCCCAACCTGCGTGTACTTCTGATCCGAACGGTCCCCATGAAGGAACGACTATGGAACGATGAACACACGCACCAAACACTACGATTTAAGGCACTAGCACAATAATCCTCTAAGAATTCTCAACTCTCTCTCAACTCTAAGGTTTCTCTGCGTTTTTCTCTGCTCCCCCGCAACCACAAACTTCCTAAGGACTTAAATACGGAAGCCCTAAGGTTAATCCTTCAAACCGAGCCAAACCGCGATTAAAAATCTAAATAACCCGAACCTGTAACGTTGGAGGGAGAGAGAGGGAGGGAGAGAGAGAGAGAGAGAGAGAGAGAGAGAGAGAGAGAGAGAGAGAGAGAGAGAGAGAGAGAGAGAGAGAGAGAGAGAGAGAGAGAGAGAGAGAGATTTTAATTTATGATATCTACTTTTTTACCTACGTTTACTTATTCCCAACTACAAAACTTTTAAAATTTAAAAATATGGTCAAACTTTTATATAGAGTTATTTAACACTGCATAATTAATATTGTAATTAAATATATGAATCATTTTAATTGGTCAATAACACATAATAAGAATTAAAACTTACTAATTTTAATTCTTTTTTATCAACAATAGTTTGAATTGGTAAAAAATTGGTTGAAAAATTTTGGCCCTATTCTGACCATTTTAAACGAGCTACATCTATGGCCGATAGTTGGTTGATTATGTTTTGACCAATTTATGTCAAGTATTGTTCGTCAAAAATTATCGACTAGTTTTCGACCAAAATTCGTTTTAGTCGATATTTTGTCAAAATGTTTTGACTATTTATCCACTACTTTTAGTAGTCATAAATTTTTGATCAATTGTCGATCAATTTTAATTTTCATCACATTTTGGTCGAAAATGGATCAATCAATATTTTGACAATTTTAATTTGGTCAAAAACCACCTTTTTTTGTAATGGGATGTCGAATAGTAAAGATTTCAACTCGTTGTCATCACCATTCGAATTGAGAAGCGTTACCAACGAGAGAGAGTCCAAGAAACAATTAAGTACCTGGAATCCTGATTTGATTAGGCCTGAAATTTATCAAAACAAAAATCTTGATTTGTATTAGAAAGTTACAAACAAACTAGACCATCATTTGATGAGGCCTGAAATTTATCAAAACAAAAAGTATTGATTTATATGTGCGCCACAGCCTGAAGGCCAAGCCGAGATATATATGAGCCGGATGAAGTCCAGATTTCAAGCCTAACCAAATGAGCCCTCTCAATACATTTTCGAATAATCTTGGTGTGCATTATAACCGAACAAAAATTCAGCTAGACTCTAAAAGAATTTCATAGACTTAAAGCAAAAACAATTATATCAAATTAACCAAACCGAATTCTATTTTTTAATGATCAATTTTTTTTAATGAAATATATAGAAAATATACATTGAAATCTACTTTAAAAAATTTTCTACTGATTAATAATGGATTATTGCATGAAATATACCTTTTTCATTTTAAATGCAAAACTACACCCTATTGTGAAAACTTGCAAAACTACTCTAAAAGGGTAGTGAAATTACAGTTAGAGCCTTAATGAATAAACAATAAAACTGCAGTCGCAGTGACCGTTCTATCCTTTTGGAAGACTTCGTTGGAAATATACTCCAGAAGTTTGCAGCGAAATATGGAAGTCTACATCGTAATTATTTAGTAAATTAAATCTATAAATACATTAAAACAATTTGACCATAAAATCTTTTGAATAATTAAACTAAATGCAATTGTGATGTTTGAAAAATAAAAGTTCACCAAATTAGCATAAAGTAAAAAAAAGAAAAGACAAATTAGAATGAAAAAGTCTACATTTTGGAAGTCTGCAACGAAATATGGAAGTCTACATCGTAATTATTTAGTAAATTTAAATCTATAAATACATAAAAAATAATTTGACCATAAAATCTTTTGGATAATTAAATTAAATGCAATTGTGATGTTTGAAAAATAAAAGTTCACCAAATTAGCATAAAGTAAAAAAAAAAGACAAATTGAAATGAAAAAATTTACATTTTGGAAGTCTGCAACGAAATATGGAAGTCTACATCGTAATTATTTAGTAAATTTAAATCTATAAATACATAAAAAATAATTTGATATATGCAGGCTTCCAATGTAAACTTCCATTCGATTTAGAGTTTGAATTGCAGACTTCTATTGCATTTAGGGTTTCATTTTAGAGTATAGAGTTTTGTAGACATCCACATCACATGGAAGTCTACGTAACCGGAAAATGATTAACCTAACCAGATCTTTTTGTCTCCATATATAAGCAAGTTTTTCAATGAAAACTCAAACTTTTTTTCATTGAACTTTTTCTCTCTTCTCACGCTTTTAGAGAGATTTTTGAGGAATTTTTGCCCAAACCCTATCTTCTTCAATTCTCCACCGATTTGAACATTTTTTGGGTCTATTCCATACGAAACTTTGTCCTCTTTCTGATTCTAGCAACTAATTTCACTTTCAACAAAGGTATATGCCTCTATTTTCACTTTTTTAGTTCGTCAACCATGTTAAAGGTTTGAAATTTAGATGTGTTACTTCATTATTGGTTGAGTTTGTGATTCCTCAACTTTTGCTTCCTTTGTTTTGCAGATCTAGAGATATGAAAGATGGTGAAACTGAATGGAAGAACACCGATGAACGAGAAAATCTCGATCCTTAACACATTCACAAATCTCAGATCTTTGGTGAGTTTTTCCTCATTTGTTGCTTATTATAAAAACAAAATCGTAAAAAGCTAGATTTGTTCCTTCAAACTCTTCGATCTCCACTAGATCTAGTCCGTTGTATGCTTTTTTAGATGAATTGATTTTGTATGTGTTTCTCAGGTTACGAAAGTCTACACGGGAAGTCTACTTACGAAAGTCTACACGGGAAATCTACTTACAGAAGTCTACAGAGGAAGTTTACTTAACCGGAAATTTTTTTTAACCTAACCAGATGTTTTTATCTCCATATATAAGCAAGTTTTTCAGTGAAAACCCTAATTTTTATTTTCAACCTTAGCCTCCTAACTTTTTCTCTCTTCTCACGTTTTTAGAGAGATTTTTGAGATTTTTTTGCCCAAGTCCTATCTTCTTCAATTCTCCACCGATTTGAACAATTTTTGGGTCTGTTCCATACGAAATCTCGTCCTCTTTCTGATTCTAGCAACTAATTTCACTTTCAACAAAGGTATGTGCCACTATTTTCACTTTTTCAGTTCGTCAACCATGTTAAAGGTTTGAAATTTGGATGTGTTGCTTCATTATTGGTTGAGTTTGTGATTCCTCAACTTTTGCTTCCTTTGTTTTGCAGATCTAGAGATATGAAAGATGATGAAACTGAATGGAATAACACCGATGAACGAGAAAATCTCTATCCTTAACACATTCGCAAATCTCAGATCTTTGGTGAGTTTTTCCTCATTTGTTGCTTATTATAAAAACAAAATCTTAAAAAGCTAGATTTGTTCCTTCAAACTCTTCGATCTCTACTAGATCTAGTCTGTTGTTTGCTTTTTTAGATGATTTGATTTTGTTTGTGTTTCTCAGGTTACGAAAGTCTACACAGGAAGTCTACACGGGAAAACTACTTACGGAAGTCTACACGGGAAAACTCTTCGATTTGATTTTTTTTTTAATGTAACTGAATGTTTTTGTCTCCATATATAAGAAAGTTTTTCAGTAAAAACCTTAATTTTTATTTTCAACCCTAGCCTCCAAACTTATCTCTTTTCTCACGTTTTTAGAGAGATTTTTGAGAAATATTTGCCCAAGCCCTATCTTCTTCAAGCCCTAGCTTTAGTTTTTGCAAGCAAATTGGTATTTAAGAAAATCATGACCATGTTTATTGCAGGCGTAAAGCTATGATGGAAGTTTATTTTCTCTAGGTTTGGACTGGTGGTAGACAACTTGTTGATGGAGTGATGGGGTCTTGTTCAGAAAGAAACTCTTCTGATTGTATTTTTATTGTAGCTAAACCATTTCACAAGCTCTGAACTTCACTTTTGGATCTTTCTCTTCTCATTTCATTTGATTCTTTGTTGTAAAATTGTAATAAATGATGAGACTATTTCTGTTATATTATTTATTCATCGTTGCTAGTGGCTATTTTTTACTAGTTAATGTTGATTTCATAATATTGTCCAAAACATAAACCTTGTAATTTTGATGCAGGAGACGGTTGCAAAGCCTAATTCATTCTAGTTACAGCATATTTTTTTATTTACGTATTTTCCTTTTCCTATTAGGATTCTAGTAGTTTTCCTTATTTCTAAGAATTACCTATTTTACGTATTAGGTTTTCTCTATATAAAGAACCCTAGGTGATATGTTTTAGGGGAACTTTCATCATTATTATTAATCAAAGACTTCGAGTTTTCGAGCTTTACCTTTCTGGTGGATTGCAGAGCATATTTCTTCGAGTTTGTCGCTTGCAAACTTGATTCTTCAATTCTTGATCCAACGCTTGTTGATCTAGTGCATTCCGACTGCGTCAAGTGGTATCAGAGTAGGCAATCTCCTACTCTTTTCAAAGCTTGAGTAGCCATGAGTGATCAACCAGCAACCAGAGCCGACATAGACGGTTTCGCAGAGGGCATAAAGGAAGCGTCCACAAACCTCAATGCTCAACTACTCAATTGGCAAACCTGGTAGCAGCGTTAACTAATCAGGTCGCGACTTTATCCAATCAGATTGCTAACGCGGGACAAGGAGGAGGAGTAAGAATGGGACCAAATCTGAATCAACAGGGCAGAAACAATCCGGCCGTTGTGGAACCAGCCTGGGTCCAACAAGTTGAAAACAATCAATGACCCGGTTGAAACAATCGACAACAAGGCAGGCACAATCGTGTTGTTGATGACAATTCCAGCTCGGAGGAGGACTCTAAAGGGGAAATTAAAGAACAAGGGAATCAACAAAACAATCATGATTACCGAGTAAAAGATGATATTCCAGTATTCCATGGGACTATAGGAGTAGAGGAATATCTCGACTGGCAAATTGATGTTGATCGATTCTTCGATGTTATGGAAGTCTCGGAGAATAAACAGGTTAAGATGGTGGCAATTAGGTGAAAGAAAACTGCTGCTGTTTGGTGGGATAAATTAGCTATCCAAAGGCAAAGACAGAGGAAGGGCCCCGTTAGAACGTGGCGTCGAATGAAACAACTGATGATGGAGCGTTTCTTGCCAGAAGACTACGAACAGATTCTCTACTAGATGTACATTGATTGTATTCAAGGAAACAGAACAGTGACGGACTATACGGCCGAGTTCTTATGTTTCTTTGAACGTAAAGACTTGAATGAAATAGAAAGTCAAAAAGTGGCTAGGTACATCAGTGGTTTAAAGGGCTCTCTTCAAGGAAAGATAGGGTTACAAACTATATGGACGGTGCAAGAAGCCTCAAGTCTAGTTTTGAAAGCGGAATTGATGGAGAAATCATCTCGGAGATTCTCATCCTTCAGGAAACCCGTGGTTCAGAACAGTTCCGAACCAGTTGGAGAGAAAAACAAGGGCGTAACCGACAGGGATCTAAACACTAGCAACAACAGAGCTAGTAGTTCGAACAGCAACGTTCAAAGAGACAAAACACCAGCTCCGAAACAGAATAATCCTTATACTAGGCCAACCCTCGACAAGTGTTTCTGTTGCCAAGGACAAGGTCACAAGTCGAATGTCTGTCCCAGTCGAAAAACGGTTGCATTATTAGAAGAAGGAGAAGATAATTTTGCAGAGAATGAGGAGTATAAAGGGGTTGAGTTTGCGGAAGAGGAATCCGATGACCGAATCAACATTGTGCTACAACAACTTTTGATATCATCTAAAGAAGAGGGACAACGCAAGAATCTGTTTAAAACGCATTGTTTCTATTCAGAACAAAGTGTGTAATATGATTGTTGACAACGGAAGTTCCAAGAATTTAATTTCTCACAAGCTGGTGGAGTATTTGAAGCTACCCACGACTCGTCATGAAAAGCCGTATGGTCTTGGTTGGGTAAAAAAAGGGTCTCAAGTAAGGGTTAGCGAGACTTGCAAAGTTCCTTTATCGATTGGTAAACACTACAAAGAAGAGATAATTTGCAATGTTCTGGACATGGATGTTTGTCATATTCTCCTAGGGCGACCGTGGCAGTATGATAACAACATCATATACCGAGGGCATGACAATATGATAATGTTTACGTGGGGGACTCATAAGATTGCCATGGCTCCTGTTAAGGATTTTAGTAACTCTACGAAGGAAAAGAAGTAAAGCTTCCTGGTCTTAACGCATGATGACAATGGGCTCGACAAAGCTGTTAAAGAGTCAAATTGTTTTTATCCGGTAGTAGTTAAGGGATTGATGAGTGTCGTAACGGAGGATATAGTAACTCCACGTGAGGTTTTGGAAATTCTGGAAGACTTCAAGGAGCTAGTTGCGGAGGAACTACCTAACGATCTGCCTCCTATGTGTGATATTTAGCATCATATTGACTTGATTCCATGTTCTAATCTACCTAACCTTCCCCACTATCGAATGAGCCCTAAAGAGAATGAAATTGTAAGGGAACAGATTGAAGAGCATGAGCCCTTGTGCTGTACCGGTTCTTCTCATTCCAAAGAAGAGTAACCAGTGGCGAATGTGTGTTGATTCTAGAGCCATCAACAAGATAACAATCAAGTATCGATTTCCTATTCCCCGATTGGAAGACATGCTTGATGATCTAAACGGATCGAAGGTGTTTTTAAAAATCGATCTTCGAAGTGGGTACCATCAAATTCGCATCAGGCCTGGAGACGAATGGAAGACTGCTTTTAAGAGCAAAGACGGATTGTATGAATGGTTTGTGATGCCTTTTGGGTTATCAAATGCTCCTAGTACTTTCATGAGGGTGATGAACCAGATACTCCGTCCTTTCATTGGATCCTTTGTGGTAGTTTACTTCGATGATATTTTGATCTATAGCAAAACCAGGGGTGACCATTTGGGGCATTTACAGCGGGTTTTGCAAGTTCTCCAAGAAAATCAACTGTACGTGAACCTAAAGAAGTGTACATTCTGCACAAACAAGCTGCTATTTCTGGGGTTTGTCGTTGGTGAGGATGGGATTCAGGTGGACGAAGCTAAAGTAAGTGCAATCAAAGATTGGCCTATTCCTAAATCCGTAACTGAGGTACGCAGCTTTCATGGTCTTGCTACTTTCTACAGAAGGTTTGTGAGAGACTCCAGTACCATTACTGCGCCAATTACTGAGTGTTTGAAGAAGGGAAAGTTTCAATGGGGTCCAAAACAAGACGAGAGCTTTGCATTGATTAAGGAGAAGCTTTGTACTGCTCCAGTATTAGCATTACCGGATTTTGATAAAGTGTTTCAGGTGGAGTGTGATGCAAGTGGCGGGGGAATAGGGGCTGTACTGTCACAAAAGAAGCGACCTATAGCTTTCTTTAGTGAAAAACTAAGTGAAGCACGCCAGAAGTGGAGTACTTATTATCAAGAGTTATATGTTGTGTTTCGAGCTTTAAGGCAATGGGAGCACTATCTGGTTCAGCATGAGTTTATACTTTTCACGGACCATCAAACTCTCAAATTTCTTCACAGCCAAAAGGTGATCAATAAGATGCATGCTCGATGGGTTAGCTTTCTGCAAAATTTCCCTTTTATCATACAGCACAAGTTGGGAACACTTAATAGGGTAGTAGATGCTTTAAGTAGAAGGGCTTCCTTATTGACTACTTTAGCAAATGAGATGGTGGGTTTCGAGTTCTTAAAGGAACTTTATGCACAAGATGAGGAATTCAAGGAATTATGGCACAAGTGTTGTAGGAAACATCCTTCGGCTGATTTCCATGTCCGTGACGGTTATCTTTTTAAAGGAGATAGGCTTTGCATCCCTTGTTTTTCTCTGCGAGAGAAGCTGATACGAGAATTACATGGTGGTGGTCTTAGTGGTCATTTGGGACGAGATAAGACAATCACAAGTTTAGAGGAAAGGTATTATTGGCCGCATCTTCGGAAGGATACTGGAGCTATTGTCCGGAGGTGTTATATATGTCAGGTTTCCAAGGGTCAATCTCAGAACACGGTTCTTTACATGCCATTACCCGTTCCTGACGATATCTGGCAGGATCTATCTATGGATTTTGTGTTGGAATTACCACAGACTCAACGAGGTGTGGATTCTGTGTTTGTTGTTGTTGACAGGTTCTCCAAAATGACACACTTCATTGCTTGTAGGAAGACCGCATACGCAACCAACATAGCCAAATTATTCTTTTGAGAAATTGTGCGTCTCCATGGAGTTCCTAAATCAATAGTTTCAGACAGAGATACCAAGTTTCTCAGCTATTTCTGGATTACATTATGGAGGATGTTTGGAACGAGTTTGAAAAGAAGCTCTACGGCTCATCCGCAGAGTGATGGGCAAAGCGAGGTGACAAATAGGACATTGGGCAATATGATACGAAGTGTTTGTGGTGATAAACCAAAACAGTGGGATCTCGCTTTGCCACAAGTGGAATTCGCATACAACATGGCCGTGCATTCAGCTACAAGAAAGTCACCATTTTTCGAGGTGTATACCTCTGTCCCGAAGCATGTGGTCAATTTAGTTCCATTACCGAAAGCTTCTGGAGTTAGTGCGTCAGCTGAGGCAATGGCTAAAGACATTTTGAAAACTAAAGAAGCAGTTCGAGCAAGATTGGAAGCAACTGGGCAAAAGAATAAAAGGCCAGCAGATAAACGTCGAAGGCTCAAGGTTTTCAAAGAAGGAGATGAAGTGATGATGTTTCTCAGAAAAGAAACGTTTCCAGTTGGTACTTATCGCAAGCTTCAACCTCGGAAGTATGGTCCATTCAAGATTTTGCAGAAGCTCAATGACAATGCTTATGTGGTGGATCTTCCAGACGACATGAACATCTCTCATACGTTCAATGTCGCTGACATTTATGAGTATCATGCTGATGGTGTTCTTTGTCCAGACGAGAACTCGGGGTCGAGTTCTTTGGAAGTGGAAGAGACTGATGCAGGAGACGGTTGCAAAGCCTAATTCATTCTAGTTTACAACATATTTTCTTATTTACGTATTTTCCATTTCCTATTAGGATTCTAGTAGTTTTCCTTATTTCTAAGAATTACCTATTTTACGTATTAGGTTTTCTCTATATAAAGAACCCTAGGTGATATGTTTTAGGGGAACTTTCATCATTATTATTAATCAAAGACTTCGAGTTTTTGAGCTTTACCTTTCTGGTGGATTCCATAGCATATTTCTTCGAGTTTGTCGCTTGCAAACTTGATTCTTCAATTCTAGATCCAACGCTTGTTGATCTAGTGCATTCTGACTGCGCCAAATTTGTTTTTGTCTTTTGCTTTTTGCAACTCTTATAATCTCATAATTGAGAATTTTTTATGTTTATGAAGTTTATATTACTATTATCTCTGGTCTTCGAACCAGTAAAGAGGACTGCCTGAGTTTATGAACTAAGTCTACAACAAAACAAAAAGTATACTGAAGTGTACAACAAAATTCTACTTAATAATAAAAAATGGATTGTCAAATTTAACGAATAACTGGCAATAGTCTTACTGATTAAATATTCACACATACTTACATGATACAAATCCTTCTCCTTGGTTTGAATTGAAGTGAAAACAAAACTTTTTTTTTTGAACACAAGTTTGAACATGAGAATAACCTAGATTGAACACAAGTCCGGACACAAGTTTCAAAATTAATTTCTTTTTTTTGCACAAGTTTTAACACAAAGTTGAACATAACAATAACTTCAGTCCTGACATGATAATAACTTACTTTTGAACACAAGTTTCAACACAGTAATATGAGGCTTAGTTAGCAACAATCGAAATTCAACCGTAGACTTCCCTGGAAGTCTGCACAAATAAGGTAATTGGTGGTACAAATATAAAATTGAGTTTGACATGCAAATTTTATAACTAAACATGTTCAAAGCATAGAAAATACTATAACTCAAGTGGAGGACAAAAGTTTTTCGAAAAATAATGTTTAAATCTATAAAAATGCGTTTTAGTGTTTCTGTACAATGTAGACTTCTGTTTTTTTCGTAGACTTCCCATGTACAATTCCAATCAGTCGCTAGAAGTCTACGTTGAATGAGCTAACTAGTCACCAAATGAAAAAAATTAAATTTACCCCATCAATATTAGTCATAAACATGTCAAACTTACACAGATGGTAGAGAAATAGGTACCACACATGTAAGAACAAAAAAAATATTAAATCTCTTTCTAGAATGACATATAATTAGGTTTTCAAAAAGACTGTGTATTGTAGACTTCGTTTGTAGACTTTTATTTTCTCTGTAGACGTCCCATGTAGACTTCCAATCAGTCGTTGGAAGTCTACGTTGAATGAGCTAACTAGTCACCAAATGAAAAAAAAATTAGATTTACCCCATCAATATTAGTCATAAACATGTTAAACTTACACATATGATAGAGAAATATGTACCACACATGTGAGAACAAAAAAACATGAAATCTCTTTCTAGAATGACATATAATTAGGTTTTAAAAAAGACTGTGTAATGTAGACTTCCTCTGTAGATTTTCATTTTGTCCGTATACTCCCCGTGTAGACTTCCAATCAGTCAAACGGAAGTCTATAGGGGGGTACTTTTGCATTTTAGGAAAACGCTTTGCAGACATCCAGGGAAGTCTTCACAACCGTAGACTTTCCTGGAAGTCTGCAAAGGGTAGTTTTGCATTTGACTAGAGGTTTGAATTTTTTTTGCAGACTTTCCTGGAAGTCTGCACAAAAAGAGGGGGTAGTTTTGGCATTGACCAAATTTTGACTTTTTCCAGGGAAGTCTGCAAAGAAAATTAGACTTCCTAGGAAGTCTGCACAAAAAAGTAGACTTCCTAGGAAGTCTGCAACGAAAGTCGGCATCCGTACAAGGTACTTTTGCAATTGCCGGAAGTCCGTAAACGGAATGTAAACTTCTTAGGAAGTCTGGAAAAAAAAAGGTAGTTTTGCATTTGACCAAATTCGTAGACTTTAGTAGTAGATTTTCCTGGAAGTCTACACTGTTTCTGGAAGTCTGCAAATATTGGTCAACTTTTTACTTTTTTGGTCAAATGCAAAACTACCTCTTTTTCTCTGTGTAGACTAGTCTACTTTCCGATTTCCAAATGCAATAAGGATTATAGAAGAGCATTAAGAGCTCGAAAATCGGTTGTTGAGCCATTATGAGCTCGACATTGATTGTTCATGGTGGTTGGAAAATTGATGAAGATGATATTTCGGTAAATAAGTTCATTTATGTGGGATTGTTGAGATTTTTCATCTTTGATTGAAAGTCTACGAAACACAAAAGGAAGTCTACGTAATGACAGTTTTGTAAATAATTGGACAGTTCAGTGGCAATGACTCAAAAAATAGAAGAGAGAGAAAGAGAGATATAGTTTTGCATTTGACCAAGAAAAATGGTGTAATTCAGAAAAGTTCCTTAAAATTAACTAAAAGTTTTTGTTTTTATATTTTTATTATATCATTTTTCACCCGAACCAAATTGAGCTGAGAAAATTTTGGTTCCCTTCGGGCCGTATTTTTCAAAACCCGAAATATTCAAACTGAACTAAAACAAAAGATGGAAAGCCCATGCCTAAGATTTTAATGCTGAGAGGTTTTTGCATACACAGAGATACATAAACCCCAAAAAGACAAATCAATGGTTCAAATCTTAATTTGAACACCAATTAGACGAGTACAAAAAAAAAGATTCATAAGTTGTTTACAAATTTTATTGTTTAAGCTTTTCCAAACAGAAAGCAGCAAAGTTGGAAGTTTGAACAAGAAAAAGAAATCAAAAGAAGTTGAGATGAGAATCAACATGAGAGTAAGAAGACGAAAGATGAGTCAAAGCTTTTGTTCAGAAAGAAAAAAGTTGTTTCTTTTCAAGAGAATGCAAAAGCAGGAGTGGTCTTGAAATCAAGCTCCCAAAGATCAAATGTTCCCTTGACGAAATTGTAGTGAGCTCCTCTTAGTGCAAGTGTGTTCTTCACTACTGCAGCTCTCACAAATGGGTATGAAAGCAAGTTTCCAAGAGACACATTCACAGCTTCCTGCAAAGAGAGACAGATTATTTTAAAGCATTTACAACATTTTAATAACAAACCAAATGTTTTGTTTTTTGTTTTGTTATTACTTTCTCACACTTGTTGCATTGATCGTCGTAGCTTAGGTCTTGATGTTCTTCCTTGATCTTGTTCCTCGCTTGTGCGCCAATCTTCACCCAATTTTCTATGAAGTCGCTGTCATTTTTCGAAAATTTTCATCGCGTTAGAGATCAATCACAAAAGAAGCTATATATATATATATATTGAATAATCTTCAATGGACATGACAAGAAATACTATACTAGGTTAATGAATTACCTTTGAGTTGGTGCAGCATCATCTTCAATAGACATGAGTCCCTTAATCCCACCACAACAGCTATGGCCTATCACCAGAATGTTCTCCACCTATAAAGAACAAAAAATGACAATATTAGAAGAAGAATAAAAAGTGTTGACTTGTGAATAATAGTAGTTGCAACTTGATGCATTATTAGATTAGGCCCATTACTATTATCGAACATTATGTCATTATCCAAAAACAGTTTAACTTTCCTTTTATGCATAGATAATTGTGGGATTAATTCCTAGTGGCAAAATGAAAAAAAAAAAAAAGTAAAGAAACAAGGACAAATTCTACAGTGACTAGACATCAACTTTTTGGTAAAAACGGACCCATGTGCTAAGTGGATCATTACACTTTTTCCAAACAACGACTTATAAAATAATGGGCATTATCAAAAAGAGCCAAACTTTATTTGATAAGTGATTAGAAGAAGATAAACAAGTTTGCTTATTATATATTTCAACCTAATCATCTATCCTTAAAAAGAGGGTTAATTTTTATAATACCTTGAGATGTACAACTGCGTATTCGACGGCTGCACCAACTCCAGAGTGTCTCTTCTGAAACATATTCAAAGCCAATGATTTCAATGTTAGTTTTTGATGTAATAAAATCACAAAAATTTAAAGGTGAAATGGTTATTTTTTTAAGAGCAGAAATCTGACCGTGTCGAAAGGTGGAACCATGTTTGCAATGTTTCTGACAACAAAAGCTTCTCCAGGTTGGAAATTCAAGATGTGAGATGGACAGACTCGAGAATCCGAACAAGCAAATACCAGAAACTGCAAAATCAATCGTTTTTTCATCAACATGATTTTCAAAATTATACTTAATTTGTTTTAGAGTTAAATAATTCAAGGAAAATGGACCCTTTCTAAAATTGTTTTTGGTTGTTCATAAAAGTCAACATGACAGTTGGATTAAAACCTTTTCACACCATTTCTCTCATATTAAACCTAACTTCTTTGTTTTTTCAAAAACTTTTTATGTATCAATCAAACAAGAAAAGGTAAAAAAAACAAAACGAGTAATTGAGAAAGTTAAAACCTTTGGGCTTTGACCCTTGGCAAGATCATTGAACAAAGCATCATTTTTCCTGTGAAAAAAAAGCATGAACAGAGTTTAATCAAAATTAAGTAGCCAGCTTAAAAATACTCATTAAAAATACAAACTTTTGTTCTGTTTCTGCATATACTAATTGGATCCCATTAAATTAGCTTTGTAATAACTTTTTTAGCACTATCTCATGAATGATGTTACAAACCGTAACGCAAGGGGAATAATACATAAATGATTTTGCTTTAATAAAAAGTAGATAATGGACCATATCGATTCCATTTTCCAGCGTTACGAATTTCCTTTCTTTTTTTTTCACGGATCCCATACGGAAGAGAAAAAGATTAACACTTTTCATTATAAGCACAAATAATTAATTAAATTAAATTACTCTTTCGTCTTCCTTAAAAAAACGATTAATAAAGTAGTTTTACTCACAAGTATTTCTCGGTTTTGAATTGGTTAAAACCGGATTTGATTCTTTCGACGGCATCTGAGTTGTTGGAATCGAGCTCTTTCAGCTCCGCCGTCAATTCTTTGATCTTTGCGGCGGCGACGTTCCCAAGATCCGATTTCTTGCTGACAAAACGCAGAAGAAGAACAAAATCAGGGAAATAGCAAAATTACTCTTTTACCCCTAACACGTAAGTTTGGGACCCAGTGATCAAGGGGTACGATCAGTCCTACGCGTACGAATTCCGAAATGTCGGTTCATGACCAAAAAAACGCGGAAATCAAAAGAAACTCTTTGCGTTTTTTTCGATTTAACGCAATTTTGGCGTTTGATATTTTTGGGGAAAATAATTCAGAAACTGATCAACGACGATGGATTCGTGAAGAAAATGAAGAAGACAAAGTGTTGAGTAACTTTTTTTTTTTCTAATGATCATCGTGAAACAGTGAGGAGAGAGAATGTTGTAGTACCTGAGAAGATCCTTTAGTCCTTTAATGGCGGCTTCGTACGATTCAGTAGCCATTTCGTCTCCTTCCTAATTAAAAAAAAAAAAAAAAGAAGGTAAATTAAAATCGAAGAAACTTTAAATGATGATTATGAGGATTTGGGATCTGAAGAAGAAAGATGAGACCGACCTTAGGTTTCAAAAGCAGAGGATCGTTTTCGAAAAATGTGAAATCAATTAAATGTGAACAAAAAGATGATTGATGGTCTGTGATGGAGAATGAGAATGGGGTATTTATAGACCTAGATCTACGGTGTCTATGTGTATTTGTCCCCTTGGCTCCATTTTTTTTAATGGAATGAAAATACTAGAAACTCCACAAAAATGGGAAGGTAAATAAATTAATTAATTATAGTTTTTGGGGTAGAGACTAGATTATAAGACCCATTAAACATTATATAATATTGGGGGTGATAGGGTGATATGACTATATGGTTCTAAATCATGTACACATAATTTGTATTCTCTGTACTATAGTAATAAAGAATTACCAACAAAGGAAAAATCCTAAATTATGATTTAACCAAATTGGAATCCTTAAGCGGATTAGAACGAGACGCTATATCTCATTTTCTGCGCGATCTGAGCTGGAATTATAGCTTCATTCCTCCTCTTTCCGCAAAACAATTGCTATGACCTGCTTGAAACTTTTAATTTGCGGAAATTTTAATTTCGAGATTTTTTATTTTCAGTTTAGAGATTTTAGTGAGAAAAGTATAACCTTTTTATTGCACTATGTAAAAGTTATCATTTTCAGAACCGGAGTGTAAAACTGTAAAATATATGGGGTGAATTATTCTACCTCATTTGACTACACTGAAGTCAAATTTGAGTTTAAATGTATTTGTTCTCATCTTCTTAAATTCCTATTCCTTTTGGGGGAACAATTTTGTGTTAGGTAACAAATTTTCTTTCATGCAAAAGAATGTAGGAAAAAACATAATTAGTTACAAATAAAAATAAATTCATCATTTTGTTTGGAACAAAACTTTTTTCCCCCATAAGAATACCAGTCACAAAAGATGAAAAATCTTAAAATTATACATAAAGTTCTGTGTTCATGTAATTGTCTCAAAACTATATACTTCTACTAGAAATTAGTCCAAATCCTACTGTTATTGACCAATATTAATTTAGAATTTTAATTAGTGCCTTACACCTTTTTCAAATATGCAGGACATTAATATTGAACCTTGTTTTTTATGTGTCTATTGTTGTGGAACTTATAATCTAAGTCTAAATCGTGGCCACATTCATAAATAGTTATCATGCCAAATTTTTCATTAATCAATATTAACTGAGAGCAGTCTATTTACTTACATGTCATTATGGATTTAACAGAGCTTATTTATCAATTGTGAATCATTTTGATAAGTTTTATAATTTGTTACCTCATACAGTAACCAAATCTAGTTGTAACAAAATTTTAGCTATTCATCAAAAAAAAAAAAAAATTTTAGCTGTTTAGTTGACCATAAGTAAAAAACAAAGTAAACTCATAGCAAAAAATAAAAATAAATCAATTTGTTTTTATTTGGCTAAAAGGAATGGTCTGTGTCTTTTCCGATGGGCCGGTGGCCAAAGGCTATAGAAAGATTAGTCAACGAAGGCAAGCTACACGGTCTGTCACGTGTCATATTGTTAACCGTCTAACCTCCTTGCTGGCAATTACGCGTCACATTTTACATATATTTTTCGAGATCAATTTCGTCACTATGTATCGCTACAAAATGCTTCAAAAGCTACCTGACACATAGTACATTTTGAAGGATACCAGAATCCAGAAATAAGATCACTTAAGCTGTTGATTCGGAATTACCGAGGTTGCATTTTATAGACTCATAAAGAAAACTAACTTATGATAAATTAGCTTTTCTCATTATCATAATTCATAAACATATGCATCGTATGATACATATTTGGAATGGAGTACTAAATAGTCGAATTTTACCTTCTACGTACTTGTAAAAAATACATATGACAAAATCGTAAATAAGAATTTGATCGTTTGTTACAAAATAAAAATAAGTATTTTATCGTTGTTGTTTTATAAACATGATTTTATGCGTGTTTTAAATAATATTACAATAAATCTATCTAACAAAACGTTACTTTTATGTCTTATTATTTGTTAAGATCATATATTAAGAAAATACATCATTTACTATAGTGTGTGTCTGTGTGATTCTATACGTGTTTTAGCAAATAGAGTTATTTTATCGGATAAGATACCAAGTATTTTACTTGTCACACATTATTTTTCAAAATCATCAGAAAAAAAAACTCATCACACATTATTTACTGTTTAGATCACACATGCGGACTTTTGGTTGTTTGTATTAATTTTAGCCAATTTTACTTTTATTAAGGAAAGAAGCCAAAAATAATAAAATTCATAGAATCAGTAATCTTACTCAAACACATTAATTGCTCGGACTTACCGGAGAGGTCTTAGCGCAGCAGAACGTGAAGCATTTGCCGAATGTGGGAGCCATTAAACTGGTCTCGTTCTACTTCTCCTACCGATCTGTCCAGTCCAACCAAATATTCTATTATATTTAAAACATCTAAATTAATTATAGAAAAGGTCCAGTTGTATTATTACCACTCACGTCGGCATTCAATTTTTTTTATTCATAACAGATTTATAATTTTATTATATTTGAAAGTAAGTAAGCGATAACAGAAGCTCAAATAGACAAATATTATAATAGATGGAAATGATCTATATTTGGAATGGTTCTCTGAAATTTTTAGTTCCATATGTAATAGAATACTAGCTGTGTATACATATTTGCAAGCTATTCTTGGCTTAAAATGCTAAAGAAGAACAAGCTGGCTTTTCATTAGGACCGAAGGTTCCCCAAATAGATCGTTTTAATCACATGTTTCATTCCTCTGTTAGATTACAATATTATTATTCAAATACTTTGGGGAAAACAAAATGGTCAACTATAGAGAGCCCTTACAAACAGCATCTATAATCGTATTAAGTTCAGACATTTACTATATAGCAGCTATGTGCTCCAATTCTTGTTATATGTAAAACCAATGAAATAGATTACATGTATGTTTTTGTTGTGCTAATAAACTGGATTTGATAATCGCTATATAGTAATTAAATTAGTGTGGGATAAAATACCTAAGGGTTAAGGATGAAGGAGAACGACTTGGCAATGCTCTTTCTTGGCCAATTGATTATAGCTCCTCGAAAACTTCAACGGACGAAGACGATAATGTAGAAAATTATGGGAATTGAGATTAAAAAAAAACAGCCTCCCCCAAGAGAAAAGAAAAACGTAGTTTATATAAATTTATTTAAAAAGAAGGCTTGGATATGGTTTTGGATTTTCGATGTTTTAAGGAATTATGACGACCGTTCGAACCATGTGGGGGCTTCCGTTACGGGATAGAGAAAGCGAAAGGTGAATGACGCAGGGCTTCTTCTTCCATTGCTTCTTCTTCCAATTACCTTTACTTTATATAAAATCACAACTAAATATAAAATCTGTATACATTTACTGATATTAAACAAAAATAATAATAGTAAAAGATAATCTCATAATTTTTTTTCTTACTTTTATGCCTACACATTTATTAGGATTTTATTGTATTATCTACGAGATGAAAGGAGGTAGACTCTCTCCATAAGATGCAACATCATTTCTTAGTAATAGACCATGTGTACTTTCAAAAACAAGAAAGAAAAGTTTCTCAAACGTTTCAACTCGTCTGCATTCTCTACATCTTCCATTGCAAGGGTTTAATACTTATCAGTAATTTGGTTCGTCTGCATTTCTAATACTATAACATATCCTTTGCAACTAATCAAGGTGCATAAAGTAATAATCTTAGTTTATTCAAGTTTGTATAAAAAAATACGGATGTACAAATTATTGAAACCTTAAATAATTGTAAACAGCTGTGAAATAATGATACACTAACTAATGATAATGATAATGTACGACTTTCCAGGAACTGGCTAGACAAAGCCAACATGTAAGTGATGATCACGATTTGTCACAATACTCATGTTAGATTCTTAACATTAAAACGAGTTTTCCATTAAAGTTTCTTACTTTTCTCTTAGAGCTTATTGTAAAATTTAACTAAAGCAAGTGGAAGACGTATGGTTCGAAGAACGAAGAAGCGGAATAACATAATCAATAACAATTTTTTTGGAAAAGAATAAACAAAAGGAAAATCATAGACACGTGTCAACTCCTTTCTCCGCCACGTGTTAGCCTCTGGAGAGTGATCATGGACATAACTAGGCCTGGGCATATTTACCGAAACCAAAAACCGAACCCGAAATCAACCCGAAAAACCCGGTTTCAGTTTGGATTCGGGTTAGTCTATAAACCCGAATGGTTTGCATAAATGCCGGGTATCGGGTTCGGGATCGGTTTCAGGTTTACCCGAATTAACCACGGTTTCCCGAATAAACCAAAACATAAGAACACCTAATAATTAATATTATTAATAGTATGTATAATGTATATGGTATTAGGCTGTTAATATTAGCCGACTCTTTCTCTCTCACCCTCTTCATTTTCCCTTCTCGATTACCCTCAAAAACCAGATTGATTGTTCACTTTTATTATTAAAACTGGCAACACCAAACCATAATCTCAGAGGTCAGTTTTGGTTTAACAACCTTCATCTCTCTTAGCAAATTGTCATATGAATCAAGACCCCAATGATACGCTCGTAACTTATCAAGATCCATAACCAATTCAATGTATTTGCGTGGGATAGCAGTTTTCTCATCCATTGGCAGTATCAAACCACCAATAAAACACACATACACCAACCGCAATCTATCATCACGCGTCCACTGATCGCATTAATAAATATGTGTCTCCCTTATTTTCTTTATACAAATCAATGTGCGGTCAGTCTTTAGCAGTGAACTCCAAGAACAATTATCTTCAACATAGTTACCAATGACTAGATCATCTCCTTTGTCGTACTTCAAACCAATCACCGCATGAAACTCTTGCATCGAAAACCGGAGAGGTCTCCTAGCAAAGACAAACCACAACTCATTTTTTTTGCTTGTGTCAAGCTGCCTACACATGAAACTGTGTACGAGTCTCGCCGAGTATCCTAAATTGTTCTCATTGAGCGCCATTATATGTCGAAACACCGGATCTCTTCTCACTTCTTCATATTCACTTGCCATCTGTGTCTTCAATAAGGTCAAAATATAAATCCTACAACTATTGTTGACCTGGTCAACTTCCGTTTCAATGTTTTCACCAAAAATCCTCTTAGGCAGCTCTCCTTCCATCACTGTTACTACAAAACAAGGAACAAACACATCAATGACATATTCAGAAGTCAAGAAAAGACGAAACACACGAACTCAAATCTTACAAGCAGAAACAAACACATCAATTAGATAATATATTATGATAAAGTGCAGACGAGTTCTAATAGGTTTATAAGAAGAAGCATGTAATCTATTTAAAGATGTTAATCGATTGAGAAATTGTTTAATTCTCAATCGATTGAGAAATTGAGAAATTGTTTACTTCTCAGTCGATTGAGAAATAGAGAAATTGGGAAATTGAGAACCAGAAGCATGCAAATCACGAACATGCAAATCACGACATTCCAAATCGGAGAGGTCTTTGAATTTCCAGACTAATTGAGACTAATTTGCTAAATTAAATCACATGCAAATCACGAAATTGAGAACATGAAAAATTGAGTTACCTTTGAGGATCCTGAAATTCCAAATTGAGAACAAGAAGCGTTTACTTCTCCGGAGAAACCTAGATAAGAACTCGCCGGAGTGATAAAAACTCGCTGGAGACGACGAAGATGTTTATGGTGATTTCTTCGGCAAAACCTAAGTAGAAGAACCGTGTAATCTCCGGAAACGACGTAGATGGTGATTTCTCCGGCGAAACCTAGGAAGAACAAGTGCTTCGTCGAAGATTTTAGGAGAATCGGAGAAAGAGAATATTTTACTCGGAGAATTGCCAAAATTATCAGTTTATATTTTTTAAAAATAAAATATATATTTATTCGTTTTAGATTTACAGAGTATAAATAAATATTTTGTTTCCTTTTCTAATTTTTTGATTATTGTTCATAGTAAATAAAATTCTGATATTCATATAAATATAAGGTTAATTTTGGGGTTTAGAATTTACAAAATCCTAATGGACCTTAATTGAGAAAAATTAGTCTTAGTAGGATACTTTACCACTAAATGTGGTTTAATTTAGCAAATCTACTTTCTAAAAAAGGAGAAGATTTTAAGCCATCTAAAGCATGCCACAGAAAAATAATACTGAATATTTTCAATCAATCATTTAGACATGTCAGCTAAGTTTCTGTTTTGGATGGGCTAATTCGTATTCAGCCCAATATCACATATGTTTTTTTAAGACATTAACTTAGGCCCAACTACCAAATAAAAGAGCAAAGTAAAATCCCTATTTAGTAGGAAAAAAAACGTATTCAGTTTCATCCCTGCGTATTCAATGATTCAATAATTATAGATTCTGTAAATTCAATAATTCGATTTTATTACTCGGACTATTCCTATTCCACGCTATGTCCGTTACGATGCCGCTTAATTTATATACTACTACTCAGATTCATCGCAATGTTCTCACCAAAAAAAAATTCATCGCACAGTATTGAAATTGTTCCAAAATTTCGCCGGCCACTTTGTTTGTCACAAACCTCCCAACGGATCTGGTATGTATCCCCTTTTTTTTTTGAGGGGTTTCGTCTCTCAAATCGCGATTCGTATCAGTTACATCCCTCAAGTTGATTTTGGCGAATCGTGTCCTTCGTGTCTTCCTATTCAATTTCTGGGTTTAACCTTCTTATTTTCGTCCCTTTTACCAGATAATCATGGATTGCAGAAACGATGATGGCAAGATAAAGAAAAAACAACCTTTATTGATCATGGTCATGTTCATACCTTTATGGAGTAACCTTTCTTAACGCTAATATTCTTCTTGATAATACATTTACTGTATTCATGCCTTGTTTTAAAAACTGTATTCATGTCATTTGCAGAGGATTTCTTGGTATTGTTGAGTACAGAGGTCATTGAGTTTATAAGGAAACTTTTTTTTTCTAGCAACAGTTACCGGCGTCCTACCATCAAATTCATTATTTTCCCCTCACTGAGTAATCCTCTGGCCATTTGGTTTTATAAAGGGAGATTTGAATAAAATTTCTCACAGACGAAATGGGTCTATTTGTTTAAGTACTCATTCGACCCTTTTGTGAAAGATTTCTATTTTATCCGGATTTGCTCTGAATTTTGAGACTCTTTTTGCTTTGGACAGGAGATGGAAGAGGAAGATTGGTTCTCCAATGCTCGTGAAGGATTTCCTCTGTCTCCGATGAGTTTGTTCAAATCCGAGATCTCTGGACTACCTAAAGTGAGCAAGAACAAACTTGTTTGATAAAGAAATCTTTCTCTTTATTAATGCTTAGGAAAATCTTCCTTCTCAAAACCTAAACACAAACTCTATTGTTCTTCCTTTAGTTCTTATTCTTATGATCATACACAACTTGATGATCTTACACATATATAGTTTAGAACTTCCTTTTCCTAAACCTATTGGAAATAGACAATTTCCTTTTCTCTATTGAGATTCCTAATTCCTTTAAGGATCTCTTCTTCTAGAATAATCTTGGAGCTTATCCAACACTACCAATCCGAGAGTGTTACCAATCCGAGAGTGTTACACAAATTTTTCCTGTCCATGAGTTTTAGTTTCAAGAAAAATGACGTATCTTCATCTTGGTCTTCTTATGGGTGATTCTTTTCCCGAAGACAATGTTCTTCCTGTCTCGAAACGTAATCTAAATTCCATGTCTGAAAATGATGATTTCGAGCAGGAGGAGGAAGAAGAAGACACGTTGTTGAGGAATGAATCTATCTCCTCCTCTCCTCTGTTTCATCTTCTTTGGCTGAGGCATATAGCTTCAGAGGATCCTTCAAGAACTTCAATGATTAGATAATGTTAACGAGAGACTGTTCCAGTAATAGCGAATGATTGAGTGAATCTGGTTCGAGTAGGTCTGGTAGTTCTCCACTGAGCCATTACGAAGAATCGCCTAAGAAGGGTGGAGGACAAGTTAAAAATTGGTTAAAGAAGTTAACTAATTCTCTTGACAAGAATCAAGAATCTGTTATTGATGGTGAATTTGTTGGATCATCCACAACACGGAGGCAACTACCTCGAGTCCAGGCTTTTAAACATCAATTCAAGAATTTGTTGCCTTCGAGGGTCTTTAGTATTCTTGAAACCCATCAGCATGAGTTTCGGGGACATTCGGGTGAAATCTTGGATCTTTCTTGGTCAGAGAAAGGAGTAAGTAAAGTAAATCCACTTTTTGTTTTATGGTAAAGATTTATGGATGGCGAGTTGGTTCTTCTGGTGAATGCATCAGAGTTTTCTCACATAAGAGCTTTGGTGAGCTTCGTTTTCTGTATCTATATGTCTTCTTCCATTTAGAGTTACGTATACTTAATTCCTAGCAAAAGAATCATTAATGTTTCCAGTTTTTCCCGGATGATTTCGACAAAGTAATGGTTACTACAATCTGCAAGGGTCAATGGTTGTCAGTCAGTCTCCCAGATTACTTTCCTTTCTCTAGAGCTTTTTTTTCTTTTCTATATATTTACTCTCTTATATCTGAGGAATTGTATCTCCGGCCAGGTGAAGACATTTTTTGGTTGGAAATAATGTGAGGGAAAAATCGACATAATAAATAGAATATTTTAATGCGACAACATGAGTTATAGCCATTACAGTTGCTTTTGTGCTTTGATTAAATAAAGTATAGTTTAAAATATCTCAATCAAAAGTTTGTATTAATAGGATATAATGTCTACTTCTGAAGATTTTAATAATGTTTGATGGAGCTAATAAAGATTAAATGTATCTTTGATTTACATTTTATAGTACTCATTGATCAAGTTACTTAACATTTATGTGTTGGAGTTGTGTTTTTTAAAACAGTCTTTTATTTACAGTGCACACGTTTTCTGCAAATTTCACAAAGAGACAACACAATGTTGCTTGAAGGAAACATAAACTTTTAGGAGAATAAATAGTATCCACGTAATACGGAGCTACATGACATTGTTGTAATTACAAAGAATACAAAGAAAGCTCACCTTAAGTGAGTGTGGTCATAGTCTCGGTTATTAAGTGGTGCATAGTGAAAACCAGGTCATATACAATAACTTGGAAAACAAAAAACAAAAAACAAAAAAGTCACAGGCTGAGTTTTAATTTTAGTAGCTTGATCATTCAAAAATGGATTCTTAATCTGGATCAAAGGTTTTTCAGAATATATGTGGTCAAACAATTAAAGAATAATTGACAAATAATAGAGGGAAAGACAAAGTGTGAAACTTCAAACCTGCAGATGCTAATGATGTAAGTATTTTCTAAAACTACCAATTATCTTGCTGATAATTTAAGAACTACATTTGGTTAAACTAAAACAAGATTTTAACAACGTCAAGAAAGCTTCTTTTCAAAAACCAAAATCCATCAAGTCTTACAAGGGTGTTAGCATCGACACAAGGCCACCGATATTGTATTTGTATTGGTTGATTATTTTTTCTATTAATTATTTTTGCATATAGATCAACGAAAACTTGATTACAACATGAGAAAATATGTATAATGGAAAACCTAAATTAAAATCTTTGTTGGACTAATAACGGAAGCCCAATCAAGAATTCTTTTTTATCAAAAACAACAAATAATATCCCTAACAACAATACATAAATTAAAGTCAACTAAACCAAATAACAAAACCCGAAAATACATTAAAACATCTATTAAAAAAAAAACCTAAACAAACACAAAATCAAAATATATAAATGATTATGAAATCTTGATAAGCCCAAACTAAACAATCAACATATATACCGATATAAATGAGTCAAATATTAACAATTAAAAATCGATAAATACACCAGTTCTAAAAACAATAAAAAAAATTAAATGCAAATATATTTCAAAATTTCATTACAAAAGGGGACCATTCTCCCTTTCATATCTCCGATCATAAAAGTTATTGTTGGAATATGCGATCTTCCTTCGCCTACGTTAACACGGGATGAGTTCCTTCATGGCTAAAAATTCTATCTTTAACACCTTCTTGCAACTTATATTTTGATATATACAACTCTTGAATTAGTATAGTTTTCATGCCGGTATGCATCCATGTCAAGTTCAGGTTGGAATAAATTAAGTAGTAAATTTATATTCTTATTTTCTACATAAATATTCAAATTGTGTACTGAATATAAAATATTCACCATAGTCATATGTGTAGGCTACCTAGCATTAGGAACACATTAAAGTACAATAAAACCTTTATAAAATAATAACGTTGGGGCTATAATATTTTATTAATTTACCGAGATAATAATTTATCGATTGACGAATTAGGTCAAAAACTTAATTTGGGACCGGGAAAGCATATTAGTTTAGCGAGGTATTAATTTATCGAGTCTTAGTTTATAGAGGTTATACTGTAGTAACAATATGTTCCTTTGGTTTACTGATTTAATATTGAACAAGTGGATATATGCATCAACATCAACATCAACGTGTGTTCGTTTACGCCTAATCCTTATGTATTTTTCTTCACTCTCTTCTTCCATATGCCAAGATGGTGACTAAATGTAGAACACTAATTGGTGACCAAGGGAGAGTAACATAAATGATGCGAGAGAGATATTGGACAAAGAGGAACCATAAGGGGAAATTGGAATTCAGAAGTGAGAAGGGAAATAATGGAACTAATACACTATTCACTTTCTCTACATTAGAGTTATCTTTCAACTTTTCAGTTCTCACTTATGATGGTTTACAAATACATTTAATTAGCCAATTTAGGAAACGTACATATAGTTGATTATGTAAATAGTTTTACAAATACAAGTTTACATAACAAGTTAAACAATTCAAACATTTCCTTTTTAATTTAACTAATTTCCTTTCAAACTATATAATATATACTTATATAACACATTCCGTAAATGTTTATAATCTGAAGTTCACCACAACACCCACGCGTAGCGTAGGGAAAGACCTAGTCTATAACATAAAAGTTGGCCAACACTCTCCTGGATTTGACACGTGGCGCTTACCTGTCACATTTTTCTTTATTTTAAGAAAACGTTAAAAATACAAAAATTGAAACGGAAAATCAAAATACTTCTTCTTGCTTTAAATCAGAAATCGAAAAGCCCAGAATGTTAGATTTTACAATAAACACTGGAAATCTCACAATCGTTTGGATTACCATATCCATCTCAAATTCTCAACAGATCAAAAACTTCCCATAGGGGATTCATTGCTCGATTTCTTTTGATCCATGTTAATCCTTTCTCTTCTAGGAGCGACAACGACAAATTGGTATCTTTTCTTCTGATTATCTTCTTCGGTATATTCGATTCATTTTTTCCCCTCTGACTTGTGGGTTTTATGTGTGTTCGGGATTTGATTGTCTGTATCCTCAAATCACATAATATCAAATCGAAAAGGCTTACGAACTTAGAAAAATATAAAAAACAATTTTTCTTTATTAGATTTAGAAACTCTCTCAAAACTAAATCTTTCTTCTTTCTAAGTTATGATGATGTTATGAAGTGATATGGAACAACTCTCCATGAGCACTTGTTTATATAGAAGTAAGAAACTTGTTCTCCAAGCTTCGTAAACTTGTTCTCCAAGCCTCGGTAGCTTCCTCTCCAAGTCTCGTAGCTTCCTCTCCAAGTCTCTCGGTAGCTTGCTCTCCAAGTCACCATAGCTTGGTCCCCAAGTCTTGGAATTATCCAACATTCTCCCCCGTAATTCCAACTTGAACTCCGGGAAGTTTGATCTCCTGAACTCCGACTAGACTTCTCATTTCTTTGAACTTGATCCTTCCTAATGGCTTGGTGAGGATGTCCACCTTCTGCTCTGGTCCTGGTACATGTTCCACTTCAACTTGACCATTCTCCACACACTCACGAATGAAATGATATTTCGATAGTATGTGCTTGCTTCTTCCATGAAACACCGGATTCTTGGTTAAAGCTATGGCCGACTTGTTGTCTATCCTTAGTATGACCTTCTCGTCCTCGCTAAGAATCTCTCTCAACAGTTCCTTGAGCCATATAGCTTTCTTTGCGGCTTCTGTAGCTGCCATAAACTCGGCCTCGCATGAAGACAATGCAACGGTTGGTTGCTTTTGTGATGTCCAAGTAATCGGTGATGCGCCATAGTAGAAAATGTGTCCAGAGGTGCTTTTTCCATCATCAACATTGATATTGTGACTGCTATCACTATATCCAACAATCCTCCTTGACCCGTTTCTCTTGAAGTGCAAGCCAAAATCAGTAGTCCCTCTTACATACCTTAGAATTTACTTGATAGCTTGTCCATGAAACTCTCTCGGACTTTGCATATATCGACTTAGCACTCCAACAGCATATGATAGATCTGGTCTAGTGTGGAGGAGATATCTTAGACAACCGATCGTTCTTCTATACTCTGTGGCATCAAGCTTCGTCTCGTTTTCAGCCTTTGAAAGCTTTAAACCCGACTCCATTGGAACATGAGTCAAGTTACATGCCTCCATCTTTGTATTGACAAGAATTCCTTTGGCATATCCTTCTTGTTTTATCCTTATGCCATTCTCTCCTTGAATTACTTCAATACCAAGGTAATATGTTAACCTTCCAAGATCCGACATCAACGTCTTTGACATATCTTCTTTGAATTGTTTGATGATTTTAAGTGATGTCCCCGTCACAAATAAATCATCAACATAGATGGCCACAATCAAGACATCCTTCTTCTCTTCTTTACGGTACACCGATAGCTCCTTTAAACACTTCCTAAAGCTCATCTTCTTTAGCACTTGATCGAGTTTGATATTCCATGCTTTCTTCTCGTCAAAAACAACGTCTCTACTAACAATTACATTTCTTGTAACTGGATCGTAGAGTCTGTAAGCTTTGGAGCCAGGTTCTGTTCCAAGATTGATCACACTTCTTGACCTGTCATCTAGCTTCTTAAGATATGGTCCAATGATCTTTGCGTATACAACACAACCAAAAACCCTCAAATGTTCGATGTTAGGTTTCTTGGATGTGAAGCTCTCGTAAGGTGTATGACCTTATAAGGCTTTTGTGGGAACTCGATTGATGAGATAGGTTGAATGACGTACGGCTTCTCCCCACATATCATTCAGTATTTTCATTGCCTTAAGCAAGCTTCTTGTCATCTCCATCAATGTCTGATTTCTTCTCTCAACAACTCCATTTTGTTGAGGCGTATATGGTGCAGTTAAGTGCCTAGAGACTCCTTTCTCTTCACAAAACCGATTGAATTCAGCTGAAGTGAACTCTCCTCCTCTATCGGTGCGAAAGGTCTTTACGGATAAACCGGTTTGTTTCTCCACATACTCCTTAAATCTTTTGAACCGATCGAATGCTTCACTTTTCTCCTTCAGCAAGATAGTCCACATGTACCTTGAAAAATCATCAATTAGTACAAGGACATATCTGTTGTTTGCCGGTGTTGGTGGCGATATTGGTCCACACAAATCTCCATGGATTAGTTCCAATGCTTGAGACGCTCGGAACGTGGCTTTAGGCGGGAATGAATTTCTTGTTTGTTTCCCGGCTAGACATGCATCACATATACTATTCTCGTGTAGAACTTGCGGTATTCCGATGACCATCTCCTTCTTGATCATATTATTCATGACACCAACACTCACATGTCCTAGCCGAACATGCCAGGTCCATGTATCATCATATTGTACATGAAGACACTTAGGAAAAACGATTTCCATTGGTGTTTTATAGAGGCGATTTGATGACCTGATGACTCGTACCAACAATTTTCCGTTAAGGTCTCTTTGTGTCAAGGATTCTCCCTTCATGTGTACTTCGCACCCATTCTCCGTTGCTTGTCCAAGGCTTATTATGTTATGCTTCAAGTCGGGTATGTAATAGATATCTTTGAGAGCTTTTTCTTCTCCAGTCTTGCCTACAAACATAATCGTACCTTTCCCAACAATATCAACATTCGAGCCATCGCCAAACCTCACTTTCCCTTTGATTTTCTCATCTAAGCTTGAGAAGAATTCCTTTCTTCCCGTCATATGATTGCTCGCTCCATTGTCCAAGTACCAAACATTTGTATCGTCTTTGTTGATACCGTAGTTCTTAGGAAACAATTTGTCTTCATTCAAGAACACCACCTCATGAACATAAAGAGCATCAACCTCTTGCGTCTCATTTAAATTCACCTCTTGGTGTCTTGTTGCTTTCTCGGGACACGTTGATACGCAGTGACCAGCCTTGTCACATCTCCAACAAATTATCTTGGACATATCCTTATTTGGCTTATGGTCTCCGGTTTCTCTTCCTTGAGATTGCCAATTGGATCTTCCTCGACCTCTACCTCTACCGGAACCATCACCGCCGTTACTTCCTCTGCCATAACCACCACGGTTAAAACCTCCTTTGTTGTAACCTCCTCTGTTATAGCTTCCTCTGTTTCCTCCTCGAAAATTTCCGAAAGCTCCACCTCTTGAGCTTCCGTAACCTCTTGAAAACATAAGTTTTCCTTGGTCCTCACTTTGGGCTTCTTCCCCTACACGTTCTTCATACGCCTTTAGTCTCCCAACTATATCTTCAAATCCTGTTGTATTTAGATCCAAGACTTGCTCAAGGGATGCTACGATATGAATGAACTTTTCTCTTGGGATCCCTTTCAAGAACTTCTTTACCAACTTTGATTCTTCGATGGTTTCTCCCAAAGAAGCTGATTTACTTGCTAGGGATTGACTGAAACAATAGTGATGTCGCCACATCGTTCTTCTTCTGATCGGTGGAACCTCGATCTATTGTTTCCCAAACTTCGCAAACTCTCAACGTAATCTTCATACGCATTGCCCAAATTGTGTAGTTTGTTGGTGTGAGCATGGGACAATGAATAGATGTTGCACCAATGTCTTTTGGTCGCGGCTGTTGTTGGGGCTGGGGATTGTCTTCATCGGCCATGCTTGCTTACGATAATCACTTAACACCGTTCTTGATCGAGTCTTCGACTTAAGGCTCGCACCGGTCTTGATCGGGTCTTAGACTTAAGACACCGCTCTGATACCAATTCAAATCGAAAAGGCTTACGAACTTAGAAAAATATAAAGAATAACTTTTCTTTATTAGATTTAGAAACTCTCTCAAAACTAAATCTTTCTTCTTTCTAAGTTATGATGATGTTATGAAGTGATATGGAACAACTCTCCATGAGCACTTGTTTATATAGAAGTAAGAAACTTGTTCTCCAAGTCTTGTAGCTTCCTCTCCAAGTCTCTCGGTAGCTTCCTCTCCAAGTCTCGTAGCTTCCTCTCCAAGTCTCTCGGTAGCTTGCTCTCCAAGTCACCGTAGCTTGGTCCCCAAGTCTTGGAATTATCCAACATAATAGGGGTTGCCATTTCAATGATTTATACACAATCTCTATTGATAAGATTTTAATGGTGTGAATATGGTTTCCTCTATCTTTGGTCAGTAAAATTTCAAACTGATATGCACATTGAAAGTTACAAACTCTTCTTCTTCTTCCTTATCTGTACGTTTCACTATGGTTCGAGTCTTTCTTTGCTTTGTATTTACAAGTTCCCTTTTCGAGTTTGAAACTTGTGCTTTCTACTAGCTGCTTCATGATTCGTTTATTCAAAGTGATATTGGTGAATTAATCTCATCGTCTATGTTATGGTTGTTGTGTTGATTTAGGAGTTAAATGATCTGGTTTCTCGGATTGGGTATTCCTTAAAAGTAGAGACTTTTGAGTTTTGGAGAGAGGTTTCGAAATGGCTATGGCAACTCCGATTCCAGCAATGGGTCAAAGAGTTGGATCAATCAGATTTCATGGTATAGGCAGCCTTCAATCAATATCGAATAGGAGCCGGATTATGGACGACCGGTTTCACGCCTAATCAAAGAGAAAATCTTTGTTTTTGTGGAGAGCAAGTCTACACTCATTTGGGCATTGCAAAACACTTGAGGGAAGCATTATTCATGTTCATCAACCCTTTCTAATGATTCCAGATAGTAAGTTCCTTCTTTCATGGTAATCTCTCATTTAGCTTCTGGTTGTTACTCTGGGATACAAAAGTCTCACCATTAGGTTGGTCATCAGGTTATGGATTTCTAACCATTGATTTTTATGTCCTTCTATAGATAATACCATTATTCACAGACCTTAAAATGAAGTATGACCATTTATAGTATTGAACAATCCTATCACAATCTTCTAGGACGGACTCATGACCTCTGTCTGGTATACTAACATGGTTTTTAAACACGAGTATTTTGGTTTGTATTTTCTTGTGCATTTCACTTTTTTCTTAAAATTTGTCAATAGCCTCCTGTAGCTGTTTACGATGATGATGCTATGGATCCCTATAGTGAAGAGAACGGAGAGGAAAAGAAAGCGGCCAAGGAGAGGGCGGCTGCTAAGCATGACACCAATAAGCATAAAGAGAGTAAGTCTCTATCTGTTATGAAGTTTGTTAGGTTGGATTGGGTAGTGTGGAGGAAAAAACGTGGTATATTCTGCTCGAATGATATATGGACAAGCATAGATTGATTAGTTCAAGATGAACTGTTGAGAATAGTTGTTGCAGATAAGAGCTAACGATATTTGACATTGTTATGTGTTGATGTACTCTTTACACTGTTTTCTATTTGTAGTTTGTAGATAAGTGATGGTTAAAATTATCTACTGCTTACAAGAAGAGCTGAGGGTTTAACTTGGAGAGGTAGTGTGTTTTGGGAATCGTTGCAAGGATCCTCAATACCACAACCTGGATCGCTTCTTTGATAGGTTCCACCATGATTCTCTCACTTTGGTCAGACAATATTTCTACTTTCTTGGAAGTATTTGAACTTTCATTAGTTTTGTGTTATGATTTAGGTTGGGCTCTGAATTTACACCATAGAAACATTTGAAATAGGAAGTAGAAAGCATAATGGACCAGCTGATGACATTTGTTCATTTTACAGCTATACATATATTCTTGCAAACTGATGACATTCTGTTCTGTTTGACTCTCAATGATGATTTAGTCTGATTATCTGCTACGGTTTCAGGACTTGTATTATGAACTCCATGCACTGGAGAGATTTGAACGAGATTACCAACGTAAGATCCAGGAAGAAGAGAACCCAAGCACAACACAACGAGGTAGGTACCATATAGTAATATATGTTCTAATTAATTAAATCCACTAGATATATACTTGGTAATGGATGATGTTGATTATGTTCTCTATTGTCTTCTTCTTTATCGTTCTAATTATTGTTCTATTTGTGAAATTTTCATTTAAGGTGTTGGGAGATACCCTTCTATCTTGAGAACATGATTAAAGAGAAAAAGAAGCATGTAAGAACTTGGAAGAGGTAAGGGCTTCAAACTGATACACCAATAATAATTCTTTTTTTAACAAGTTTCTCGGCTGATCTGGATTCCATTGTTAATTCTTGAAGCCACTAAGAACGCTTAGGTTATCGTAGACGTTGTCAATTTCTTGCATTTGGCGATTCATGAAGCCTTTGGTGGTAGGGATGAGACTCGGTTATTGGATAACGTGTAGTCTTATTTCAGCTTTTTGGATTGAGGATTTAGTCACAAGAATAATATTGTTGTTACTCCTATGGTCAATAGGAATTTTTGGAAATGTTGCCTATGTATATAAACCAATAAGAGGCATAGTAACGCCAGGAGATTGTGTTTTGAAAAATTGGATTCACATTCACAATCATAAACTAGTTTTTATAATTGTTTTTTAATTTAATAATCTTTCCAGTAACTCAATATATAGTTTCGTTTCGAAATTCTCCTTGTTTTATTATCCTTGTTTCACTATAAAAACTCGACTCGAATTTACTATTATATAAGGCCATAAATTGAAATTGAAATATTATAGAGCTTTTTGATTGTGAGAAAGACTAGTTTGTTTTTTGGCTTCCTCGTGATCAATTTTTTGGTTGCTATGGTAGGTGGTGTTTCTCTCTGTAGTGTGGTGTTTTCATTATCTCTGCATATGTTGTATCAGACTATTTGGCCTCTTTATAATTATTCAGATGAAAAAAAAAAAAATCGCACCATTCCCTCATACCAAGTATATTCCCACCCTCTCCTAGCTTAATGGGATGTGTTGCATGAACTGGTATAAACATTGCTCAACAAAACAAAAGAGATATTTAACTTAAGATATAATTCTACAATGATTATATTGTTTCTCCGCGATTACCTTTTTCATTTGGTTATCAATGGTCCTTGGAAATACTAAATATTAAGGGAAATTAAAAAATTTGCAATACAATTATATTCAAATATTTATAAAATAGTTTTCTATTTTTCTATTTTGTAAAATATCATAGTTTCGAGCGTAGTTTTAGTGGTCTTTGGGAAAGAAAAAAAAATAGTTTTCTATTTTTCAATTTATAAAATATCATATGTAAAAAAGTTGGGTAGTGAAAAAAAACTATTTGAAACAAACAACCACATCTTCTTTCATATTTTAAAGCATTACATCAATTAAATTTTTTAAACCTGAAAAATATATACTAATACACATGTGATACCCATGAGTATCAAGAGCCAAAAAAAAAATGGAAACACAATATGAAAATGATTTTGGGCTTGATACGTCTCACCCCACCGAAACTTCTGATGCCGTATCATTGAATATGTGGCATCCACCGATTGGACCGTGTATTGCGAAACAAGGAAAAAAAATACATTTGTTGATAAATTCATTTTCTCTCTTCTTCGTCCCGGCGACGATTCTCATTTCACTCCATCAAAATCCCAAATTACCAAACTCTCCTCATCGAACCTCTATTTCCTTATTTTCCCCATAAATGCATCACTTCTCGATTGTCTCTCCGACGAAATTCACTCAAACCCTAATTGATAGAAAAGGGGTTTCTTTCAATTCCTGCAAATCTCTGCCAGTAGGATCAGCAAAAGCTTAATCTTCGAGGTTTGCTCTCGAAATTGCTCACATTGATTGATTGGGAATCTCAATTTTTGATAGTTTGATTTGGCTACATAATAAGCTTAAGAATTAGTAGAGTTTGATTGAACATGTAGTATTCACAGCTAGTGAATTTTTCATTTCACATGTTTAAAATTCATAAATCGCCCACCACATGTTCGCTCATATTCCTGACCCAATCTAATCAATACTGATTTCCCACCATTTTCAGAGGTGAAGGTTAATCTCGCCAACGAGCTTTACGGAGAAAGTTTGCATCTTTCGAAACTTAGTGAGTAACCCATCTTTACCTTCATAGCTTATGCAATTCAACTACCTTTCTTTCATAGTTGATGAAAGTTTTAACAAAAAAAGTTCAAAGTTCTGTACTTTACTAAAATTTTAGTCCTTGTTCTATGTATTGGATGTTCTTATCTTGTGTTAAATCACTTCTTAAGGATTACAGAAGCATCAATTTGATTAAAAGGATAATCTTTTGCTGATTAGAATCATAGTTGATGAAAGTTTTAACAAAAATGTTCAATTTACAATGTTGTTGTTAAGGATTAGAGAAGCATTAACTTAACTATTTTGATAAGCTTGTGCTGATTATAAATCATCCTTTTGTTCTAAGGTAATGATGATCATACTCTTGAGGATTTAGAAGGATCCTTTTACGGAGATCCGAATGATGCAGAATCAAGTGAAGCTCGCATGATGGGAAGGGAAGGGGAGTGGAGGCAGAAGAACTATAACGAGATATATTTCTTGTGAAGATGTTATTGAGTTTTGAATTCTACATTGTGATATTCACACCTAGTGAATTGTATTGTGTCTAGTAGTATTCCCATGTATTGTATTCTATTTTATCATTTTACTCAAAAGATATGCATAGAGTATAAGAAGATTCTTGGATCTTTGTCCTCTCTTATCTTCTACAATGATTTGGCCTTCACAATGAACACAACAAACCAATTTTCGGATTTGAAATCAAACTAAAACAGATGTAAATAACAATATCCTAGAGCCGAGTTAATTGTATTCTTCATCATGCTTTTATATGTTTTTTCATTATACATTTTTATGGGTTGCAATATTACTCTGCACAATCATCTACAACTGTGAACAATGTGTTGGCCAATCAAGCTCGACTTCGTGAAGGAGGAACACATCGACAATTGAAAAAAGATTTGGTTGAGTATATCTGGTAAAAATATGGCTAACTAGAGCCGACTCAATTGTCTTTTTCATCATCCTTTTATGTGTTTTCTTGAATTCTACGTTTTTTTCTAAGTGAATTCTACGTTTTTATGGATTGTAATATTACCTTTTGTAATCTTGTGTTTATATTATTACTTTGATTATTCTTCATTTTGCAAATAATTTTTTTTTAAAAAATTATGATACCGACACCGGTATCACCACTGAAAACAGATTTATTACAAGTATCATAGTAAATCTCAAACAATAAAAAATTATAAAAAATAATACTAAAAAAATGCTGATGATACCCAAATGGGTTCATGAGTGTGCATCCTCTAACGAGAAACAAAAGCATCCAATAACCAAAGCATTGAAATATTAAGAAAACAAAACATGACCACATATACTACCCCGTAAGAAAAATGTAGTTGAATTTGTTTTAAGAAATACAATTATTAGATATATTATTTGGAATAAACCGTAGTTTGGTTACGACAAAATGGGGGATTACCAAATGAGTTCTAGCTTTAGTTTACAGTAAAAAAAACTTGGCAAAATTGTGGATCAAAAACTAAATGGGAAGCATATGGAAGAGGAGCTGCAAAGAATAGTTTGGGGAGGGCTTATGTCTTCTCAGAGTGAGCTAGAGAGGAGGTAACCTATGTCGGAAGTGGTTGAAATTCTGATGAATGAATTTAAGGAGAAAATGCATCAACTGAAAGCTAATTCAACAAAAACAATGTAGATGAAAGCTTAGAAATCATTTTGGAAGAAAAAGATCATTATGCATCAAAAACAAGAACAAAATTAGATTAAAATTCATTGTTCTATTTCATAAAATTCTTTTTCCTTTTCGTTGCAGATATCTGACTTTTGTTATGCTTGTTTTTAAGGAACGTTTTAAGTTTATTGTGTGTCTTCCATTTTTAACATTTGATTATGATCATTGATGCAGAGAAGAGTTGTAAGGAAATTTTGTAAAATGGTACATATTTAGAACCAATTAAAAACAAATTTGATCATATAAAGCCTCGAGTTAACTCTTCATGAAGATTCAGTTAGAACCAATTAAAAACACAAACTTATTCGATATTTTTCCTCTTTATATTTGTATAACATCTAAAAACTGAGATTAGAAAAGAAAAATGTGGGAAACGAAATCCGCGCATATGAACCTGACATGAAAGTTGCAAAAGAAGTGATAAAATACTATTCATGCATAATAATATGTTTCATATATTGGTGCTATATGTCCCAATCCGCCGTCCTAATGTGAGTTTGCTTGGTGAATAAAATTGTCACCGTAGTTGTTAGAAAACATAAGCAGTTACCATTCAGTGTGGTTAATGACGTTGTACCGTTAATGCTTCTCATTGGTATCATCCCTCAAATCAGTACAAAGAAAAGTCCATGGTGTTAGAGAGTTAGATGCTTCTATCTTTTCGTTTTTCAATTAGGATTCATAGAATTGTGGAACGGTGGTATTGACCATCAACGAATCCGGTAAAAAAGAGCACTGAAATCTAGTTTCTCTAAATTTTGTCCCAATTGTTCGTTCTAACTACTAGATTTCTATCGAGCACCTAGATATCGTGTAACGGGTTTTTTTTAACATTACTTGTCATTCATACATATATAGTAGAAGTAAAACCATATTAGCATGACATTCTAATAAAAATATGATTAGTGTCAAACAAAACAATATGGCACTTGTAAGCAAAATAACTAATATTAGTCATAAGGGTTATGATGAATAATCATCACAATTTAACGAGTTAACCATTTTAAACCGAGAAACACTTGTTAGACCAAAAACTAGTGTTTTAACATTTCATGCCTTTAGATGTTATTTCACTAATTAACCCTATATTCAGCTATTTAAAATTACTTACATTTCAAACAAAAAGAAAGCATTATTCCAACCATAGAGATATATATAAATTAATAAAACGATATTATGTAAGATTTAAAAAGTTTAATAATATCTTGACCCTGTAGGTAATCAGGGTAGAGTTTAAATACATTGGTACAAAGTACTAAAATGAAGTTAAACTTAAACGAGACAAGCATCTTCAACTTTTCTTTTCGACAGCATTTTAGACAGAATGCTGTCAAGGCTACTACTTTCCCACTCGTCTTCTTCTAGTCCTGGTCGTGGTCCTGGTCCTGCTTCTTCTTGTCCTTCGCTTGTCATATTCTATGTTTTAGCATCGTCAAACAAAGTTAGTAAATCAACAACCATAATCAGATTTTTTTTTGTTTTCTGTTGAAATTGACTCTAAAAATCAACTTGCAATATTTAAAAGCTTGCCTTCCATGGCTCTTGCAGGAAATCATAGCACTACATAAACCGAGGCCTATCAATCTCGTTCAACTCCTGCTTGACAAACCAATGCACAAAGGTAACACGAGGTCAAATTTGATATCTGAGATAGACTTTGAAATCAGATTTTGTTTTTTTTTTTGTTTTCTGTTTAAATTAACTCAATATTACTTGAGATATTTAAAAACTTGCCTTCGATGGCTCTTCCGGGAAACTATGGCACTGCATAAACTTGCTTATCTTCCTGGTCAGAGGCCTTTCAACCTCGTTCAACTCCTGGTTGACAAACCAAATTCACAAAAGTAACATGAGGTCAAATTTGATATCTGAGATATTTTCTTTGAAAGGCAAAGATAAACTACAAGTGAGAAAGGGTCAAACAGAGTTAGACAATGACAAACGAATTGATACATAATACAACTCGTCTAGGATGCTTACATTCAGTGCATGGTCTCTACTCTTGAGATGCGTGATGAAGCCTTCAACGTTTTGGCCATTATGTTGGCATTGTGTGCAAACCCAGCCAGATTCACTGCAATTCTCTTGAAGAGCCTGAGACTCTGAATCTGTGGGGCAAAAAACAAAGTTGAGAAACAGTTTTTCTGGTTATTTCAACTGTGAGAGAGACAAGACAAACACCTTCCAGCAAGGTTTCGCAGACCCAAAGATGGTTAGAAGTGGGCAGGGAGGAATGTTGTCGAGGAACTGCCTGAAGAATGGTGTATTCCAAATCAAAGAGTGCTTCCACGCTACCGAATGATATGAGCATTAAAGTAGGAGGAGGTGGATTTTCCAGTGTCCACATCAACAGTTCAGGCACAATGTTTGTGAAACCTGGTTCAGTAAAGGGAAGCAACTCAATAGAAGAAGAAGAAGAATTAAAACAGACTAACCGCTAGGGACGTGTTTAAGAAGGATTCCACTGGAAGAACATCAGGTCTCTGTCTAAAGGGGAGTCTTAGGTCCCCAATGGCGGTGATGGGGAAAGGACAAGAGTAGCCTGACTTCTTCAATGTCGATTCTATAATCGTACGGACTCGAATCCAAGCCAACATTTCCTCAAGGATGATTGGGAGAGGATCCAAATCAAACGCTAATAAAAAAAGTAAATTTTACTTATGAGCCAGGCCTCGTTGAATATAAACCCTAATTTGAAATAGAGGAAGAGATAAGATGATTAACCTCTGAGGACGTGTTTAAGAATAATTTCGCCGGAACAGAGGTCTCGAAGAACATCAGGGCTCTGTTTCAAGGTGTGTGTTAGGTTGCCAATGGCCCTGATGCTGACAAGACCACGGAAGCCCCTGCGCCACAACTCAACCAGAAGGGATTGAGTTGGTTCCTTTGGGCGAGTACCCCTGAATCGATTAGACCTGGATGGTGCTCTGCCTATCCAGCCTATTTCGAATTTTGTGGGCTTTTCTTTCTGATACCTCTCTATCTAATCCGTCTCTTGAGCTCACTGGAATTAGCTTTTCCACAGATGAACCCTAACTTCCTCTGCCATGCCGTCATAACTTTTGTTCGGGCCTTTGAGGAGGGGATGGCTCTGTCGACTGACCAATTCCAGTATCTATACACAGCCAAGAGGAATTCACGGGTTCCTGGCCGGTTTTATCTCTCTAACCAACTCAGAAGAAAGATACGAATTGGCAGAGGGAGTACTTTTTCTTTCGCATCTCCCCTGCATATGTCGCATCGGTCCAGAAGTTTGAAGTTCTTCCAAAACGATTCGCTCTTCAAGCTGGTCAGATGTTATGCATCAGCATAATGTAGCTCGACTTGCTTATCGTGTTTCACTCCTGTCTTTATATGTTTGACCACGTATCGTAATGTTTTTCGATGTTTTGCCTATCCTAGGATGATAACTTGACTATTGTTCCTACTCAATGAATACTCAGGAAAAGACGCTCGACAATTCCATCCGAGAACGGATTAATCGCCTTCGCGGTGGTCGGATTGATTGGGATTCTTTCGATCTTGATCGCATCAAAAGTGTCTATACCCTCAGGCACTTAGTTGGTTTCTGCTCAGGTTCGCTCAACCTCGACGCTGCTCCAACTCCTGGCCCTCTTCTGCTCACTGTTATTCCTCCTCCTCAATCGACTTTGAAAAGAAAGAAACGCTTGTTAAAGCCCTCCGGCCGTGCTGCTCTAGGAAAGTTCTTAAGCCTTCAGGTTAGTGAACGTTTTGATGCATCATTCGGTTGATTCTGAGCTTTCGTGCTTTTCTGATGTTTTGCTGGTTGATGTATGGCAGTTAATATTACCCAGTCTCCGAACGACGCTAGCTCCTTTTCTAGCCTTCCTTCCGGTGACATGTCTCGCATGCTTACTTACCGCTGTCTTGATGTCATTCCTCCTCCGGCCAGCACTCGGATCCATTCGAGAGACGTAAGAGCTGCCCTGAACTCCGCCCTTGAACGGGCAGGGATGACCGGTGCCATCCCGGGAGCTCCTACTGCCCCCCCTCCTGCTGTCCCAATTCCTGCTACGGTGTTGGGGCTGACCTGGCCGTAGCTGACCTGCCATCCCAAGGGCTATTTTTTTCCCCCCTCCAGCTGTCTAAACTCCCACTACTGGTGTTAGGGCTGACTTGGCCGTAGCTTACCGCTCATCTGAGTTTCCTCCGACTCGGGCTCGGTCGAATTCGAATGGATCTTCTGGGAGGTCCCATCATTCTAACAGGCCAAGGTCTCATTTTCCTCCTCTGCCCTCCTCAGGGAAGGCCTCTGAAGAGAGGCGCAGCTCACCTTTTGGAGATGGTGCTCATGCAAGGGCGTTTTGTTTGACGTACTCGCATACACGGAGCTGTCTAGTTGCTGACGACCCTGAAGGGCTGGCCCACCTGTTTTTCCATTGTAAGCCAGCATGATGCCCTCTTCCTTTGGTGAAGACCATGGTTCTTCGTGAGCCCTTTTTCAAGCTTACCTCCCCAATGGGCAAGGTTAGTTCTGAGCATGGTTTTTTTTTTGGAAATTTTCCAGGTTTCTTGATGGTCTAGTTTGTTTCAGGCATTGGAGATGGCAAACTCTCTGGTTGTTGAGTCAAAAACTCGGCTCCGTGATGTTTATCGCCGAGGTGAGCTGGAGCAGCTGACGTAAGTGCTCTAAAAATTGGTGTTGAGTCGGGAGCTGGAGGTCAAAAACAATGATTTGAAGGGGAATTGGGACATGGCGGTTCGCGCAGGTAGCCGAGCTGGTCGCAGAGAATTGGCCAGGAAGTACAATGAGATCTTGCAACTTATCAGCGAGAAGTTTAAGAAGAAAGAGTTCAAGGTGACAGCCGAGATCCACCTCCTGGAGCTGGTCGCCGATATTCAGTTGTTGGAATCCCTGACTAAGAAGGAGTGTACTGTTGAGGAAGAGTTTAACAAGCTTCTGAAGGAGCAGGCTCAGAAGGAGGAAGCATTGATTCAAGCCACAATTTCGGACTTCGACATAGGCAAGTTAAACCTTCTACAGATCTTTGAAGACTCGGTAATGGCTCCAGCTGTTCAGATGGAGGTTGATCCGGTGACCCATGCTCGAGCTAGGCTTAATCAGCATGGTACTAACCAGCCGGCTGGCCCAAGTGCTCCGGAGGAGGCCGTAGGAGCTGTGGTTGTCGAGGTTGCTAACGACTTCGAGCTGGCTGCGTTTTGATCTTATTTCGATTTTGAACCACGTTAAAGTATTTTCTCTTTTTGTTTTTATTTTCCTTTGTTTCTGAGCCTCGAGGGGCTTCTAGATTTTATCTTTTTCGAACCTTTGGTGCCTGGAAAGGCTTTTATCCCTTAATTTCCTTCGTGTGAATATGTTTCTAGATATTTTTGCCTTGGTGGCTTTACATTTTAAAATGGGACATTTCTTTTCTCTTTTGATGCTTTTGACTTGTCTAAACTGAATGATTGTTATGTAATCTGTTTCTATGCGGTACATCGCACAAGTGTGAACTTGTTACTGCGATGTGAGTTTGTTGGTCGGCCGACGCTTAATCATATCAAAGTTTAGGACTTAGTTATATCCTTTAAACCGTATTAGATTGTCTTTGATTGTAATGATGTTTAGTTACCTTAGGATGTGTTCAGATTGGGACGAGCTTGCTTAAGTCGTAAATAATCGTTCTTTGATAATTGACGGTATTGTATTTAACATGGATAGATCAAACGGCTGTTTGATGTGGCTGAACTCGAGGGGCGAGCTGCCTACGGATCATGTAAGAGGGTCAAGCCATTACGTCATTTGATTATTAAGTGGGAGTATTTGTGATAAAATGGTTTGAGATATGTGATCTTCCATGTTTTCTTCAATGACTTCCCGTTATGTAGATTTATGAGCTTGTAGGCGCGCGGTTGCACCGTAGCGGTGACGCGGTAGGGACTTTCCCGATGGGTTTACATGGCTCTGGTGCCTGGGATTTGGCGCTTGTTTCTGTAGGTACTCAATGTCATACTCGCTGAGTTTGATAGCCCATTTGGCTAGTCTCCCAGACTGGCTGGGGCTGTGAAGGATGGTTCTTATGGGATGAGACGTCATTACCACGATTGCATGTGATTGGAAGTACGGTCTCAGTTATTAGCTAAGGTGACAACTGCCAGTGCGAGCTTCTCCATTGCAGCATACCTTGTTTCTACGTCTAGTTGTGATTTACTTGTGTAGAATATTGTTTCTGCTCATTTTGCTCTTCCCGGACTAGCACTCCACTTATAGTAGCTGGTGATAAGGCGATATAGAGGTACAAGGGTTCCCCTTCTACTGGTTTTGCAAGTGTAGGCGGTTGGCTGAGGTAGTCTTTTAGCTATTTGAAAGCTTCTTCGCAGCTGGATTCCCAGTTGAATCTTTTATTGCCTTTGAGCAGTTGATAAAATGGGAGGTACTTATCTGTTGACCTAGATATGAAGCACTTAAGCGTAGCTATCCGACCGGTTAGTCTTTGCACCTCTCTCGTCGTCTTGGGGGACAACATTTTTAAGAAAGATGTGATCTATTTGGGATTGGCTTCGATTCCTCATTTTGTGACTAGGTAGCCTAGGAATTCTCCTGAGGGGACTCCGAAAGAGCACTTAGCCAGATTGAGTTTCATTTCGTACTGTTTAAGGATAGCGACGCAATCTCCGAGGTGGGCGGCATGGTCTTTCTTGTCTGCTAATTTGACTACCATATCATCTATGTAGACTTCCATGCTTTTGTCGAGCTAATCTGTGAACATTTTGTTGACCAGTCCTGCGTTCTTCAAGCCAAAGAGCATTACTTTGTAGCAGTAGGTTCCTCTATCAGTTATGAACGCAAACTTTTCTTAGTCGCCAGGGTTCATCAGGATTTGGTTGTATTCTGAGAAGGCGTCCATGTAGGATAACAATTGGTGCCCGGTTGTCGCTTCGACCAGTCTGTCCATGTGAGGGAGTGGGAAGCTATGTTTTGGGCATGATTTTTTCAAATATGTGAAGTCATTACAAACTCTCCACTTTCCATTCTTTTTCTTGACTACTATTGGGTTGGCCAACCAATCTGGGTATTTGACCTCTCTGATTGATCCAATTTTAAGCAGTCTCTCTACTTTGTCATTGACGATCATGCTGTCAAACGGGCCAACCCGCGCCTAAACGGGCCACCCGCAGAGGATAATTTCATTGTCGTGGGCTGGCCCGCTAGGACTGCGGATTTGATTTATTTGTTCAAGTCTGCCTTGCATAATCCGACGAGTTTTCGGGTTAGCCCGCAGATAAAAAGATTAATGTATTACATTTATGAATTTATATAAGTTATGAGTAATAACTCGTCAAATTCGTTAGGAATTTCAAAACAAAAGCATAAAAACTGAGAGAAAAGCAAAGTTCAAACAAATAAGAAACAGAGTTTAAGAAGATTTAAACATCGAAAAGTTTTGAAGTAAAGAGAACAAAATACTCAAAATGTCATAGACCATAGTTATCAAAATGTAAGTAGTCTTAAAACATAAACTTAAAACCAAACTAAAAGTGAAATATGTTTCTTGATAAATATTAGTCTTCACCATCAACAATGGACTGGAAAGAAGGTAATGTCTCATCTTCACCATCAAATTCCTCACACTCAGCTACATAAATGGCAGATAGCTATGTAGTTAGTATCCTGAAGAAGATTGTGTAATTGAAAGACAGTAAAAATCAATGGGAAAATGTGTTTAGTATTTACCTTTTTCATATGCTTTAAAACCCTTTAACCAATTGCGAGCGCTTATCAATGCTTGTACGTTCTTTGGAAGTAAGCAGCTTCTATACTTGTTCAAAACGCGAGATCCAATATTAAAAGATGATATAGAAGCTACCATTGTGATAGGGATGCTGAGAAGATCACGAGCCATGGAAGCTAATCCTCTATATCTTCCAGAGTTATCTTTCCAATATTTCTAAATATTCAAACTCTCGTAACTCTTTACATCTAATGACGATTCATCTAGATACGTTTCCAAACTAGATTTCCCACTAACAACAACATTACTTTTGCGAAATGCGAAGAAATCATGTATATAGTGAAACGTAAAAGAGACATCAATTGAATTAAACCTATTCAAAGTAAATATATGTTAAAGAGTTCATAGAGTGTATATGTAAAAGAAACAAGAACTAATAGAGCTAACATTGTCAAAAGAAAAACACTACAAGAAAACATGCCATTTGTGACTCCCAAAAGAGTCACAAATTAGTCGCAAATACTAAAAATCGGAGTCACAATAGTTGAGTCGCTAATTTTTGGAGTCGCAAATGAGTCGCAAATTTGCGACTATTCTGTGACTTTTCGTTTTAGTCGCAAATAAGCGACTAATATGTGTCTGTTAAATGTAGTCGTTAATTTGTGACTATTTAGAGACTAATATAGGCAGTGGCTAATTAGCGACGAATTTGTGAGATGTTGGTAGTCGGAAATTAGCGACTGTTTGTCACTCTATGAATATATAAGTTGGTCACAAATTAGTCTCTATGGTGCCACCTATTAGCCACTAAATGTCACTTGTTTAGTCAATTCTTTGCTACTGATTTGGTAGTGATTTTAGTACTAAATTGTTACTAATCTGAATATAAATGTTTTTTGTGAGAAGTTGAAATAGAAGAAGAAAAAGACTTAAAATTAAAACCAAATAAAGTAGTACTCAAGCTTTAAGCTTGACAAAATAAGTTAAGAGTACAAAAGGAGATTAACTTAACAAGTTTGTTCAAAAGAGAGAGACATAGAGATGGAAACTCAAACTGTCAAGTTTGACTTGCATAGATCATCCACAATGAATTCAGATCATAAGACAAGAAATATGTCTCAGCGTGTTGCTAATTCTTCAATCACACTACCTTTAGTGTTAACACGAGATGTTTGCTGTTAACGTTCACGATTTCCATTCTCAGAGGATTCTTGGTCCATACATATTGAGCTTCTTCTTCTATACAGCCTCTGAAAAAGGTGGCTGTAAAAAAGGATCAATTAACAGCAGAGTAGAGCAAAGTGAGATATATACACATTTCAAAACTTGTGTGAACATCAGATCAATTAACACAATTCAAAACTTGGTTGCGAACAGGAGTTAGTACATGCGATTTCTTTGGCCTATAGACCATTGGTTTTGTTTGAAGCCTCGTTAACATCCACATCTTGCGAAACAATTTACATTAGAAAGTCGTTCCAAGATTTTACTAATTTAAGTTGTTAAGTGTGTGGAGTTACCATATCATCTGTAGCAAGAACTTTTTTGACTTCATTTAGTTTCCTTTCGATTAGACTAGAAGGAAACTAACCTTATGACAAACAAAACTTAGAGACAACCTTCTGACAAACAAAACAAAACTTATGACATTTGCATCAATGAGACAACCTTATGACAAGCAAAACTTATAACACACAATGAGACAACCTTATGACAAGCAAAACTTATATACACGCGCTTCCCTGTTGTATACAAACATTTGCATCAATGAGACAACCTTATGACTAACAAAACTTAGAGAAAAGGATATGAAGTTTGTGGCAGCAAACCTAGCCTGCGGTTGCTAGAAGCTTCCACGTAGCACTCTTGGGTCATTCTGTTGATTAACTTACGAACCAACGACTGGTTGGCTTCACCATCTAGCATGTTGTGAAGCTTTGTAATGGTCACATATTGCAACGGAAGAGAATGGTACATAGCCTAACAAAGAACCATGTGTTACTGATTTATCTCAGGACCATCTTTATCAATCTATCCTTTTCGCCTGTATATAATTAAAAATATAAGAGTATAAATCCAGAGTCTCTCACTTTCATGTACATGTAGTCTTCACGAGCTACAGGTTTGCCATCCTTTGGAGCAGTTTCACCATCAGTTTCATCTTTCACAAAGTTGAATTCGCTCCCTGGTGTCCGCTGATACTTTTGGGTTTAGTTGATTGTCAAAATAAATTAAAAGCAAAGAGAATGAAATCAAACCAGTAGGTTAGGATGAATTATATACCTTATCTCTGTTTAAACGTATGTGTCATTCCCTGTTTTTGAAAGAACAAACTTGTCAGTGAACACAAAAATTCAAAGCTACTTTGTATGTATTACAATTGGGAAGAGTTAATCATTGAACTAGGAATTCCACAAGCTCAATCTTACGTAACTAAAGAGACGGAGAGATTCACATACCATAAACACATAACATAAGTTATTCAAGAGAATTCCATATCTCTTTCTTACATTATTTACTTGTTCCCCTATACTAAATCCGCTTTAAACGTAATCATTCTTATTTCTCCCGAGTTAAGATTTCACAACTCATGAAACAACCAACACTTTTTTTTTTTGTAAAGTCCAAATTAATATTCCTTAAATATTAATTCTCAACGACTAACTTAATTATTAAACCATGCGGAAATTCTCAAATAATAATTGAATAAAAATAGTTAACCAATTAACCAACTATTCAATTCCAGAAATAGTAAAATCTAGCAACCTAAATACCAAGTTCCACTAGACTAAACGAACGGAAACAACTTAAAACACTAACAACCCTATCATCCTCTTCACCGGCTTTGATTCCGCGATCACAAATTTCTTTTACCTGCAACACATGGGAATAAGAGTTGCGTAAGTATTTAATAAATACTTAGTGAGACGGTCCTCCCGTCAACAGACTAAGTACGCATAAGCCAAGCATCAAACAATAATTAATTTAAAAATATTAACGCAAAAACAACATGGTGTTGTTGTCACATCGCACGGTGTCGATCGACGATTCAACAACAAGATAATCACAAGGAACCACACAAACAAACACGATTTCACAACGTAAAATCCTAAATCAATCAATTACTCGATTTCTGGCCTATACGAGCCTACGGCCGCTCACTCACCTTATCGAGAAAATTCGCGTACTGACGAACTTCCACACACGCTCTCAAACACCAAATAATTCGCCTAAAATAATCCGTTGGTCACAAAAATGTGATTAGCATACCATCGGAAAGATTTAAACTAGACCAATCTGAATATGAAATTGGTTTCCTTAAAACCGGTTTAAAAACTAGAGAACCGGTCCAAATTGCACCCGGTTCAAAAGTAAAATATGACCAAATCACAAACGTATTTCAAGCGATCACTAACAATTGTCTCAGAAACCCAAAACCGGCCTAAAAAACTTAAGAACCGGTTGGATACAAAACTAATTGTGATAACAATCTCGAAAGTTAGCGAACTTACCGATCGAAATTCATATCAACTCCGACCTCCAATCTTCAATCGAAAAACAACGATGGATTCGTGAGATCGAGAAGTTTCTAGAAAGGTAAACAACACACACCAATTCTTCCTGAGATAAAATTCGCCGTTAAAGAGCTTAGAGCTCACTTCCATGGAGAAAAATAGAGAAAAGATGGATGAAAACTTACCCAAAGTTCCAATGAACCTTGAAACAGACTTAGAAACAGAAAGGTAGCAACCCCAGTGATCGATTAACCTGTGATCGATTAACCTGTAACCAACCATAAAAAATATGACTTCAACAACTGGAACGATTCCGACACAAAAATCCGACTAAAACTCTACAAACTCACCGGATTTTTCTTCAAATTATATCGTATAAGGTTTGGGGCTTCAAAACGCATATAAATACGACATACTAAGGTAGAGATATGCGGATTTGGTTGGCAAAATAGTATCCCACGATTTTCAGTTCCTCAAAATTGCTTAATCCTCGATTTGCAGTTTAATCCCTCAACTATTGGATAATTACAGATACGGCAGGAAACTTTCAAAACAATCAGAAAACCCACTGAAAGCATCCTGAACATTCAAATTGATCAATTTAACACAAAATCATTATCTTTAATCCTCGTTCACGGGTGTTACAATTCTCCCCCACTATTCTGGATTCGACCTCGAATCCCAACACAACTGCCCACTAAAGACCATTACACTGACCCAACCTGATCAAAACAATTTGAGAACAACTCCCGATCTCCGAGGTCCCCATCCAATCTCATGCTTACTTACGTTTTCAGACATTAATTACTTTTAACTCATTTCACTCCCTGAGACTCACATGACGTATCCTATGACCTATCAGGAATACATACCGCTCGCACTCTCGGGACGCATCCTTCGAGCCAACGATATTTGGGGAACTTACATCCCCGCGAGAGAACTGACATCCCTCGGTAATTATTCTTGGAACTCACATCCCGAATAAGTATACAGGAGAACTCACATCTCCTCAGGGAACTCACATCCCAATAGGTATACAAGAGAACTCACATCTCCAAAAATAAATGAGTTATTCGGGACCGCAGTCCCTAGAGTAATCAATTCTTAAACGTCTATAAGCACCTATTGACTAGAACTACCTCATATGGTCTAAGGCACGATATTTCCTAACCTGAAATATCAACATTAATAAGAACTACTCATCTTATTAAACACGGGAAAAAGGTAAACTCCATCTTATAAATTTCCAAAAATGTAGAATCGTTACAACAAAACAAAAATACATGAAACAAAAGCCACAAAAACACAAAGCCAACACCAAAAACTAGAACCACAAAGATAGCCAAGCTCAAACTACGGCCTGCTTGTCGAACTACTTCCTGAACTTAAGCTTCATATTTGCCTCTGGCTCCCAAGTCTCATCCTCTCTACCGCTATAGTCCCACAAGACTCTCAGCAATGATATCTTCTTCCGACACAGAACCTTGACTCTCTTCTCCAGAATCCTCACAGGAACTGTCGAAACCGTTAAATCAAGCTGCAGATCCTTTGGGATCTTAGCCACCAACTCTTCCAACTCATGCAGGCACTTCCTCAACATAGACACATGAAAAACCTTATGAAATGCCTTCATAATCAGAGGTAACTCAAGACGATAAGCAACTGGTCCTACTCACTCCACTACCGGAAATGGACCCATAAACTGCGGACTCAGCTTGTTCTCTGCTATGGATCTGTTAGGACCTCTCAACATAGCCATTTTGAGATACACGGGATCTCCTAGTGCAAACTCTAGCTCTTTCCTTCTTCTATCTGCATAACTCTTCTACCGATCCTGAGCTTCTTTCATGTTCAGTCTCAAAACACGGATCTTCTCCGTCGTCTCTTGAACATAGGTCGCACCATAAATACTCCTCTCCCTAACTTGGGTCCAGCATAAATGTATCTTGCACGGCCTCCCATACAAAGCCTCGTATAGAGCCATCCTAACACTCGCTTGAAAGCTGTTGTTATATGCAAACTCAGCTAGGCTTAGATGATCAACCCAGTAACCAACCCAATCCAAAACACACATCTTCAGCAAATCCTCCAAAGTCTGAATAATCCTCTCTGATTTCCCATCAGTCTGCGGATGATAAGCCGTACTCATATGCACCTTAGTGCCTATCTTTGCCTGAAAAGCTCTCCAAAACTCTGAAGTTAACTTGGGATCACGGTCTGAACCAATACTTGCTGGCACTCCATGTAGCCTCACAAACTCCTTCATGAATTTCTTAGCCAAAACCGCTGCTCCATCGCTCTTTTTAATGGCCAGAAATCACGCTGTCTTGGTCAACCGATCCACAATCACCCAGATGGCATCATAAGTTCGCGAGTTAGGCAATTTTACCATGAAATCCATTGTGATCATGTCTTACTTCCACTCAAGAATGTGTAAACTCTGCAGTAACCTGCTCGTAACCCGATGCTCAGCCTTCACTAACGAACACGTGTCGCATTTTGTGACCCAATCTGCGACGTCTCTCTTCATGCCGACCCAGTGATAATACCATTTTAGATCCTGTACATCTTGGTCACTCCCGGATGAATCAAGAACTTGCTCGCATGAGCCTCACTCAAAATCTCCCACCTCAATGACTCATCTCGAGGCACACAAACTCGACCACGCATTAAAATTGTCCCATTCGAAGAGACCAGATACTCAGAACCAACTGCTCGTGACTCATCAATCAAACTCTGATCATTCTCCTGAGCCACTCTGATCCTACTAAGAAGATCTGCCTGATGAGCTGCCTCTAAGACCAAAGGCTCCTGCGTAATAGCAGAAAGATGCAACGTGCTAATCTCACTCACTAAGGCCTCAATATCATGCTCTTGAGATGAATCAGACCTCAGTCGACTCAACGCGTCTGCCACCTGATTAGCCTTACCCGGATGGTAGAAAATCTCCAGATCATAATCTGCTAACAACTCAACCTAGCGCCTCTGTCTCATGTTCAGCAATGGCTGAGTAAAGATATGCTGCAGATTCTTGTGATCCCTATAAATCTGCACTGACACGCTATATAAATGAGACCTCCAGACCTTAAGTGCAAATACTACCGCTCCTAACTCCAGATCATGCGTAGGGCGATTACGCTCGCTACATTGCAACTGCCTCGAAGCATATGCAATAACTATACCCTCCTGCATCAGAACACAACCCAAACCAACTCCTGAAGCATCTGTATACATGGTATAAGGCTTCCCCGGTTCAGGTAATGCCAATACTGGTGAACTCGTCAACATATCCTTGAGTTTTCCAAAACTCTCCTCGCACTCTGGTGACCAAACAAATGGAACATCCTTCCCGATCAGCTTTGCCATAGGTGTTGCCATACTCACAAAACCATTTACGAATCTTCTGTAATAACTTGCTAAACCCAATAAATTCCTCATTTCGGTAGCACTACTCGGTCTAGGCCAATCTCTGATAGCCTCGATCTTAGCCGGATCTACTGAAACTCCCTCCGCAGAAACAATATGACCCAGAAAACTCATTTGCCGCTGCCAGAAACTGTACTTGCTCAACTTAGCAAAAAGCTTCTGCTCCCGAAGCTTCTCAAGAACTAACCGCAAATGAGCCTCGTGCTCCTCGGGACTCCTCGAGTAAACCAAGATATTGTCGATAAAGATTATAACAAACACGTCCAGGTACTCCTTGAATACATCATTCATTAATCTCATGAAAGCCGCTGGCACATTCGTCAAACCAAAAGGCATGACCACAAACTCGAAATGTCTGTATCTCGTCCTGAACGCTGTCTTACAAACATCTACCTAATCTATAGGGATCTGATGATAACCCGACACCAAGTCTATCTTGGAGAACCAAGTAGTACCCCTCAGCTGATCCAACGACTCATAAATCCTCGGGAGAAGGTACTTGTTCTTCACAGTAACTCGGTTTAAACCTCGGTAATCGATACACAATCAAAAACTGCTGTCCTTTTTATTCACGAATAAAACCGGCGCTCCCCACGGCGAAACACTCGGCCGAACAAAACCCTTATTCAAAAGATCTTCCAACTGGTTTTTCAGCTTTGCCAAATCCGCTGGAGCCATCCTGTAAAGTGCTTTAGAAATCGGAGTTGTCCTAGGCTCTAGCTCAATCGTGAAAGGATCAGACCGAGATGGCGGTAATCCCTTCAGCGACTGAAAGACATCCTTGAACTCCTGGACAACTCGGATATCCTCGATAGCAACCTTCCCACTGGACTATGTCATAACAATCGTCGCCAAGTAAGCCTCGCAACATCGCTCTATCATCTGCTCTGCCTAAATAGCCGAGATCACAAGACTCCCGGAAGTCGGTCTCACGCGCTGGAACACTAACTTCCATGCAACCCTCTTAAAGACCACTCTGCCTCTGAAACAATCCAAATGAACTCTGTAGAACGCTAGCCAGTCCATCCACCAGACTAATCACCAAATATGCCAGCATCGACTGCCCCGCAATCCGAACATTAACTGCTCTAGCTCGCCCCGAACACCAAACCCGAAAGCTCACCAGCACTACTCCGGATGCCACTGCTCTCAGCATGCTCCGGAGTAATGAAGCAATTCGATGCTCCTGAATCAAAAAGCACGTGGGACTCAAAATCTCACACTAACAAGGTCCCTACATAATTAACATGCGTTCTACACAAGTAAAATAAAAGAAACAAACAACGCTTCAACAACTAAAGAATTTACGAAGTTTGAGTCAGGAATTTTACATGTGATCTGTGCGCCACTATGGTGATCAACCTCTCCTAGCGCGTACACTCGCGGTGCAGGTTCAATCTGACCCAATGGTTGCACTGCTGCAATCTGCGCCATCGGTTGCGCTGATACCGGCTGCGCTGCTACAATCTGTGACAACGGCTGCAGCTTGGGACACATGGGCTTACTATGCCCCGGCTCTCTACAGGAGTAACAAACTCGAGGCGCACTGGACTCGTTCCTCTTCGGATAATTAACCATCTTGTGCTCCAAACTACCACACCCATAGCAACCGCGACCACTCTAGCCTGTCCTGGAAGCATCATCCCACTTCCTCTTCTGACCATGCGCAGGCTTCCCGCCTTTACCTGAACCAGAACCTCTGCGATGCTGCTACTGACTCCTCTGCGGAACGGCAGGAGCAACTGGAGGCGGAACAACTACCGCACCAGCCTGCTCAAGCTGATCTTCCTCTATAGACGCGCAAGCTCCACAAGCTCCACCCTCGAGGCGTACCTAGAAAAGATGGATGAAACTTAGAGAGCTTAGAACTCACTTCCATGGAGAAAAATAAAGAAAAAATGGATGAAACTTACCCAAACCTTCAATGAACCTTGAAATAGACTTAGAAACAGAAAGCTAGCAACCCCAGTGATCGATTAACCTATGACCAACCATAAAAAAATATGACTTCAACAACAGGAACGATTCCAACACGAAAATCCGACTAAAACTCTACAAACTCACCGAATTTCTCTTCAAATTACTGTGTATAAGGTTTGGGGCTTCAAAACGCATATTAATACGATATACTAGGGTAGAGATATGCGGATTTGGTTGGCAAAATAGAATCCGACGATTTTCTGTTCCTTAAAACTGCTTAGTCCTCGATTTGCAGTTTAATCCCTCAACTATTGGATATTTACAGATACGGTAGGAAACTTTCAAAATAATCAAAAAACCCACTGAAAGTATCCTGAACATTCAAATTGATCAACTTAACCCAAAATCAGTATCTTTAATCCTCGTTCACGGGTGTTACAACTGATAACTCAATTACTTATTCTTATACATATAATTAATTTTCAAATTGATTTTCCACACAAAGAAATCAGCAAGGAGAAACATGAAGCCCCAATCCAATAAAATCTCAAAACTTTACATTGTAGAACACAAGGTTTAGTACTCACCAGTCGAAATTTTAGAAAAAACCCTAATTTCGAATTAGAAACAAACCCATTAAAGAAGAAACCAAAATCGCACAATTAGAGACAAACCTAAGGAGGAGGAGTAGGCATAACGGCGGAAGAGGAAGGTGACCGGAAATTTGGGTTTGTGTTCTTCTTCAGATGAAGAAAGAGGATGAAGCTTCTTAGGGGTTAATCGGAAGGAAACAAAGTGACGAAGAGGCAAAGAAACGAGAGGATTTCAATGGTGCTGATCGAAGTGGAGAGGAGAAGAGGAGAAGAGGAGAGAAGAGGGAGCCAAAGAGATAAGGATTTTTCTGGGTCAACGAAGGATTTTTCAGTGTTTTTGCCGTCGTAGAAGCAAGGGAAAGAAAGAGACGTAGAGACTGGTAATAGGAGTGAGGACAGAAAGAGGCGGCTACTAAGAAAACCAAACAAAAAATAAATTATGACTTTCTTATATTTGGATCTGCAAAAAGCAAGGAAACTAAAAAATATTTGGCCAAAATTTAGGCGCCAATTGAAAATTTTCACCAAATTTTTTTTCTCAGTTTGTGTAGTGGCCCACAATTCGTACAATGACCCATATTACGTACAGCGTCGCATAATAGTGGCTAAGTAATCATTAATTTGTGACTAATTTGCGACTCAGTCACAAACCTATACCCTAAACCCTAAAAATATGGACCAACCACAAAAATCATATTCATTTCCAATCAATTTCCAATGTATTTCTTCATTATTTGTTTGGTTGTATTCATTTAAACACTAGTAATAAAAAATGTAGAATAATTTTCAAAAAAATGAAATGGAAGAGTTTAATTATATAGGTTTTGATGTTGATAAGAAAGCATTTGTAATGCAAAAATTTTAGGAAACTCGTTTTTTTTTTTTTTTTTTTTACTTCTATTGTGTATTTACAACACACTTATTACTTGAATTAGATGTAAATACAAAACTAACTTATATAGATTTACATTATGGTGTTTAATTTCCCAAAAACATACATGTAGTGGGTAATCAGTCGCAATGGAGGGGCTAATTTGCGACTCCTTTGTTACTATAATACGCAAAACCCTAAACGTTACAAAGTAGTGGCTAATTAACGACTCTTTTGCAACTCAGTTACACGAAACCCTAAAAACATCAAAAAACAAAAAATGGTGGTGTTGTGTCAGTGTACAATATGAGTTCATATGCTTCGTTTGCTTGTATTTATTAGCACAAAATTAAGTGGAGTAAAAAATCCATACCCCGTAACAGGCGGATTTCGAACTTGGGATGGGGGTGGTGTGAGATTTGATTGTAACCATTGAACTATTGTAACTTATATGTTTTGTTTTAAGGATGAATTATATATAAAGGGATGTTAGCCTTTTTAACATATGAAAACACAATTAAAATTAATGCCCACAAATTCAAACTCATTATATTACACACTTATTAATTGAATATATTACACACATTAGTATAATATGTTACAAAAATATTACACACATTGATAAATTTCAAGTTTCATCCTCGTCTTCGGAACTTGATAAATTACATTGAAATTCATCTTATGGATCCTCGTCTTCAATCTCGAAATCAGTGTCTTCTATTGGATGATTCCCAACTAAACAATGACGCATTTTTGTTTCCAACACACTTTCCAAGTATTTCTATAATGTTTGTTTGATTCGAAAACTTAAAATCCTAGTAGCCAAGAAAATTTAGATTAATCTTGAAAATATGAAAATGATAAGAGATAAGTGATATAGGTTTTATGTTTGTAAGAAGACATTTGTAATGCTTTGTGTTTTAGAAAATGTATTTTGAATTTTTTTCACTTATACAAACCTATATTCACTAGATTAACATTATGGTGTATAATTTGCCCAAAACATAAATATAGTGGGGAATGAGTCGCAAAGCAGTTGCTATTTTGCAACTCATTTGTGACTTCAGTACACGAAACCCTGAAAAGTTGCAAAATAGTGGCTAATTAGCAACTCTGTTGGTAGAGTCGATAATTTGTGACTCCACGTTTGTAACTCTGCGCACTGTCGCAATGGAGTCTCAAATTTGTGACTACTCTGTGACTCGAGTAAAACATTCGACAAACTGTCTCAAATCAGTCGTAAATTTGTGACTGATTAACGACTTATGGATCTAGTGAATATAATTTTGTATTGGGACTATTTTGTGACTCATTTGCGACTCAATTTAAGCATAAGTTGAGTTTTAAAAAAAATCAACAAAAATTTGAAAAAATAAAAAGACAAGCATGGATCCAGTTTAAGTCTTTTAAACATAGAATAATCATATATATCAAAGTAAGAGTGAAAGAATGAATAACTTACATTATAATTGCCAAAACTTCCTCTTTCTTCTTCAGCATCATCTTTCTCTTGAATACTCTCACGTGTACTTGAAGAAGGTGCTGTAGTATTGGCCTTACTCTCATATGTTTTGAAAAGAATGTTCAATTTAAAAAACATGTTAATTACTTACTTTTCAAAATTAATTTAACTTTATTAGTTAAAATTGTAGTTTAGAAAAAAAAATATTAAACGATGATTTGCTTCCTCTTTAATCTTCTCTTCTTGGCTCTTACACTGTTGCACGAGTTAAAGTCACGGAGTATTAAATGTTTTCAATCTTGTAAGTGAATTAGTTTTTGCCATAGCCAGGGTAAAAAAGTATTCTAAATCGACATTTGACAAGTAAAGCTTATCGATTGAAACGAAGATGGTTGAAAAACTTGACTATGTGAGTTTAATGAATGATTTTGCAAGCAAAAATGCATAGAGGGCAATATTTCAAAAAGAAAATTTTATTTTGTTGTTGTTTTTATCTTCCTACAAATTATTTTGGATTCTGAACGGGTTTACGAAGTTTTTAGTTTTTTTTTTTACTTATATTGCTATGTTTACGATGTACAAAAAAGACACATTTTTTAAAACTTGCGTAAGGCACCTAAAACATTAGACCGGCACTGCATCTTGGTAGAAGAGAATTATGTTGTAGCCCATATAGCAGCAAAATGCCATAAAATTCGCGTAATATCCATCGCCAGCAACAAAAACAAGGTTTTTCGGTGAAGAATTCCTGATGCGCTAGTACAGAGTCTCGTTTAATAGCTTTTCATCTGCAGCATTCTTCTTCGAATCATTTGCGAACACAAATCTCACTCCTTGCATTTGCAGTGTTTTGTAATGAGGAACGGAATGCTGGAAAGCCGCACACGCCGTGATCTCCACATCTCCCCCATAACCCATCTTCCTAAATGGTGATGTTATGAGAGCGACGATCGATCCTGCCCTACCCTTAAGAGGGGGACAGTTCTCGACGTCGCACGACGAAGAACCATTTTTGGATCTAGATTTTTTGCCTACCACCCAGATTTTTCGCCAAGAAACTCGTAAAGGTGCTTGGTAATCAAACGATGGGCTTGGGCCTTTTAGAACAAAGCATAATTAATTAAAATCCATTTACAAGACCGATATATGACAAATTGGTATTATTTCAAAATATTAATATGTAAAGTAATTATTTTGAAACACGACTTAAACATGAAACTCATGTGTTCGCTCAAGATCTTATAAAAGAAAATTAGTATTTTGATATGAACCTTTGATCTCGTGAATAGAAATAAATAATTAACTAAGATATTAATAATTATCTACTGATAAAAAACGTTTTTTCTCCAACTTCTCTCTAAAAAGACAAGAAAAATTTTCAGATCATCGCCCGGTGACCGGATCTCCGGCACCGAGGCTTGTTTATATGTATATATTTTGCTTTCCTTTGTTTCTTTTGTTTCCGATTGCGATCGGAGTTAGTGTTCCGATTTAGTCGGATCTTTCCTTCGGCATAGACTGATCTTTCCTTCGGCATAGACCGATCTTTTGTTTCCGAGTTTCTTCGGATTAAATAAAATCGGCGTTTTGTTGGGTTTATTTTCAGATCTCCTTTCCGAACCTGATTTGGCGGTGGCAAAATTAAAAGGCTTATCGGATTTGTCTTGTTTTTTTCTCTATTATCTAGGTATCATCTCTTCTGGGGCGAGGATGTTAATCTCCTCCTGGTTACTCATCTAAAACCATGATGGTTGGTGAGGCTAGTCACGGAATTTGTGATGATCGGCGGCAAATCTAAATGAGGAAGATCAGATCTTAATCCGGTATGTTGGTTCAGATTTGGTTTGTTAAGGAGGTATTACGGAGGCTGAGAGAGGATTTATGAAGACCGGTGGTGGATTTTCCGACGGCGGAAAGTTGCATCTACCGAAAGTTTCTTCATCAACATGAAAGATGGCACGTGTAATGCATGCTTGTATCTTTATCTCTTGTTGAGTTGATAGGGGTTTGTTTAATCTTTTATGTTGTATGCTCTCTTTGTTCTCATTAATGGAATTGCAAGTCGGAAAAAAAAAAATTAACTAAAGTATTGATGAATTGACCGAGTTAATAATCAAGGTTCAATGTTCTTTCTACGAACCCGGTTCCTTTTTGCGGTTGGTTCATTCACGCATTCATTTTTTTTTTTTTTGAAGAAGGAAAAACCATTATTGGATTGAGATTTTGAGTAAATTAAGGATCATGGGAGTAGTTATATATTGGGTTGCAATGGATGCGATTATTGAAGAAGCTCATATGATCGTTTTAGGTGTTTGATTTCTTATGACATATTTTCAAAATTTGTATTGTCAATCTATCTCTGGTTTAACCATTTTTAGTGGTTTATTTAGCACTTATTGCCTTGCTCTGGTGTATTTCCATTAACTTGGTTGTAATTCCTACTCTTGGAACAGAGTTTCAAGCTCTCTAATTTCATGAAGTTAGTTTGACCAAAAAAAAAAATTATGTCTAGTTGATGTTATGATTTTATAGTTGTTAAAATGAATTGGAAACGGCAATAAAATAGTTAAAAGAGAAATTTCAATATACATCATTTTTGACATATCACTTTCAAAATGTCACTACCAATTTTAAAAAATTTTAAAATTATTTATGTTTGGATTGAGTATATTATATTATAATATTTTTTTTTTGGGTTTAAAGTTTGTTTGGGATAAAAAAAAATTCAAATTAAAAATTCTGAAATAGAAAGTTTTTAAATGACATGTGAGTAAGAAAATAATTTAAAAGTGACATATTTATAAAAAATAATTTAAAAATAACATTTTTATAATTGTTCCTAGTAAAAACTATTAAATATACCAAAATTTGTGTGTACTAGTACTTTTAGTACCACTTTGTAATTTGTAATAATAAAACAATGTATATTTTGTACAGCAAAAAATTACCAATAAAAAAAACAAATAAACTTCCATTTTTATTTTCAAATTCATAATGGGATAATTTGATGTATAACGAGGAAAAAAAATAATAACTTCAAAACTACCTAAAAATCTTTAAATTAATGGTTTTCATTTGGCCATTGTTGGAGCTGGATTTCGCACTAGGAAATCCGGCTCATAACGTGTTTAGTTATGCGAAGTGTTTTGCCTGATATTGGGTCTAAGACCCAAACCCGTGCTGACCAAAATCAATGATCAGCGCGTCCAGGAAAATATTGATCGACTGAGCTGAAGATTCTCTAATCGTTCAGCTTAGCGCAGCGGCGCCGCTTAACAAAGTGATGATGAAACACCGATATTTCCGGAGATATTATTGGAACGTGGCCGAGATCTCTGCTGGTAAAGCAAGATATTCGGAGTTGAATGATGTAGTATAAATAAGTAGTTTTAGAGTCGAAATGGTTAAGTTTTTCCAGATGTGTACACTCACACACGATTCCGTACGATTAATCAATATAAATCCATTTATAGTTCTTTTGATTTTGATTTTGATTAGATTTATCAATATTTTTTAGAACTATAATTTATTTCCCGAATTAACATATAAATTTTTCGTACGGAATCTCCACATATGCCACTATTGACTACTTCACTAGTTATATTTTTTTCCTTTGCTATACACTAAATTAACCCATTCATAATTCCATAGCAATATTCAATAATTTAAATATCTTGTTAGCATTAGAATCTAAACGATGTGGTTATCATATAATAGCTAACGAGTGTTGTCAATAATTTGATCTAAAGTATCACCTGTTAGAAATTCAAAACATACTTCCGATCAAAAATCACAAAAGTAAATTGAAAAGTTAATAAGTTTTTTACATTTTCTTACACAAAGAAGGTATATATTATATACAGAATAAAGTTTTGTCGGTAACAAACCATTAAAATAATAAAAAACATATGAGACGAAATTAGAATCAGTAAGGATGAACATTTCTGGTAAGACCATTAACATTAGTGAAGAATCCGACATGTTTGTACGGAAGATACGATCTTCGTTTTCCTTCTTCTCTTATCGCTCTATTCCTCATGTACAATCTCTCGTGTGCTGATTTCGTTTTCATCTTCTTCTCCATCTTCGTCTTCTCTTTCCCTTTCTCGCTTCTCTTCATCAAACCGCTAAATTTCTTCGCCGCCGACGACGAAGAAGACCGGTTATCATTATCGCCGCCGTCTCCGTTGCTCAGAAACACAAACGCATCTTTTCCGTCGCTATTGCTTCTTAAAACGAGATCTCTAAATCTCCATAGCTTCGAAAACCCAGTCGAGTTGCTTTTCCGACAAGTCTCCGGCGAAGCTTGTTCCACTGTTCGTCCCGACCACGAACAATACGGTCCCATCGGTTCTGATTCTTCTTCTTCCGTCGCCGTCGACGATGACGCGGCGTTGGTTTCCTCTGTTTCCACGAAAAGCTTCTTGAGAGGTGACCGGAGAGATTTCTCTTCCGGTTCGAAGAGGATATTCCGGTTAAATAGAGGATATACCGGTCGGATCTGACCGTCTTCGAAGGCATCCTCTGCACTTATTGGTGAATTCTCTGCCTTAACTGCAAACGAAAACTCTTCTTCTTCTTCTTCTTCTTCTTCTTCTTCTTCTTCTTCTCTTTCATCATCAAAGTTATCAGAATTCTTCAGATTATTACTATTATCTCTGTTTTTGTTTTTTTCTTCTTTCTCTGTAAAACCCATATTTAATTTAGACTCAAAATCATCGCTTAATTTACCGTAAATCTCGGCGAATCTATCTTTCCCGGCGAATTTTGGTGCCGGAGACGAAGGAGAAACAACTTGCATCTTTTTGTTATTTTTATCAAAGCAGATCTAAAGAAATATACACACAAAATGGTTATATAATTTTGGTGCCGGAGACGAAGGAGAAACAACTTGCATCTTTTTGTTATTTTTATCAAAGCAGATCTAAAGAAATATACACACAAAATGGTTATATCTTTCTACGGAAAACAAAAAAAAATAATCTGAAATTAGAGAGAGAGAGAGAGTATTGAGAAGAGGTTTGGTACAAATAGAGGAAGCTTACTTCTTATTTATATAAGTTGGTTGGATATTTTAGCTCCCCATTCTCAACACCTCTCCTTTTTTTTCTTTTTCTTTTTCCTATTTATCTAAATTTTTTTTCTTTATGATAAAATTTGTTAAAACCTTTTAAGTAATTGCCAAACATGGTCGTTTCATGCGGTCAAGACTCAAAGTTAACTTGATAAAGTATTTGTCCCCTTTCCATATCTATCTAACAAAACAAGTATTTGAAAACCTGATCGGTTAATTTCCAACTTAGGAATCGAAGTTTCGGATCAGCTTTCCATTTTTGGGCTCAGTACACTCTTTTTCAGAAAGAGTATTTTATCTTCAAAAAATAAATTTCAAAAAGTCAAAAGTGTCCTGTTTATGTCGGCAAGTTTCTGTTTTGGATAATATTTGGTGAAGATTTTGTGTTTGTCGGTGAAGATCTTTCCATTCTCAAAAGTTTTTTGCTCAAATCCCCTATTTTCAGTGGTGTTTTATCTAGAGTTCTCGGTAAGGATTTCTATTGTCAAAGATTTGGGTTGCTCTTCTTGAGATTGAGACTTTGGGTATTATCGGTGGAATTTCTGGTTCTTCTGGTTTAGTGTTTGTCGGTGAAGAACTGGTTATATCCGTTCAACTTTCTTAGCTTCCTGTTCTCCCGTTATGTCGTCGTTAATGGATATGGAGATGCTACGAATGAAGATTGGAGTAGAAGAGGAAGACGAGCCTTTCAATATGCCGGACCTACCTCAATTTAGTTCAATCGAAGAAAACGCTCTGAGTGTTATCGGAAGAGTCTTAAATCCAGAAAAAACAAAAGGTGGCAAGTTTGATTCAAGATCTTCCACGGAAATGGCAAAAAGTGGGTAGAGTTCGTGGTATTGCTCTGTCTAGAGAAAATTTTCAATTCATTTTCAAATCGGAACACGATTTAGTTGAGGTTATGGAGAAAGGTATTCACACTTATAACGAATGGGCTTTAGCTATGGAAAGGTGGGTTGAAGTTCCCCCAGCTGATTTTCTCCAATTTGTGCCGATATGGGTCCGGATAAGTCACATACCAGTGAACCACAATACTTCAGATGCGATTACGGCCCTTGGAGAGTTAGTTGGTAGAGTTGTGGAGGTTCCGTTCGATGAGTTGAAAATGCAAGCTAGAGAATTTGCGAGAGTGCTCATTAGCTTCAATGTGGCGAATGCATTGAGGAAATCTAAAGTGGTGAATTTGCCAAAAGAAGAAACTGCTTTAGTCCTATATGATTACGAGAGAGTGCAGAAACGGTGTTACAATTGCCAAAGACTTACTCACGAGAAGGAAAGATGCCCTTTGATGACTAACAAAGCTCCTATTGGCAGATGACCAAGTCTAAGGAAAGATGGAGAAGGAGGAAGACATAAAGAACCAGTAATTGGAACAAATGATCCATTATTTGGAGTTCTAAAAGAGAATCAAGTAGGATTGGATCCTATGACAGGTAGACCGAGGATCGCGGAAGATGTGCTCCACAACATTAGGCAGTATCTTCTTAATCCGAATGGTGAGGATAGGATCATCAAAGAATCTAGAGTTCAAATATCAGTGGCTGCAATTGAGAAAGATCCGATGGCGAGAAGATCAGCTTTAATGCTGGAACCTGCTCCAATTATTTCTCCTTTCCTTGATAAAGGCAAAGGACCAATCTTTGATTATGATTCAGCATCCTCCATTAATAAGAACTTATTGGAGCCAATGATAAGTCTTAATCCCGTTGAGAAAGCGGTGGATGCGGGGGAAGCTATGATATGGAACCCCGAGCCTCATTTGCGGTTAGTGATGTTTCCCCGTGGTCTATCGATCAGTTTCCCTCTCAGTTTGGTCCAACGGAAAATGGAGCTAGTCCCATTGGGGCAAGTTCCTCCGAGGCTTTAACTAAGAAAGGAAATCCCAGGAAACGTCCCTATAAGAGCAATAGAAAGCCTAGAGCTTCTGGTCCTATTTTGGGTGTGGACAAAGGAGAAAAGAAATTAGGAGTGGCGAGTAGAACGATTGATAAAAGGAAGAATTCAGAGGCGAGTGGTAGGGCAGTCAACAGTGCTATCAGTAGCAGAGATGAGATGGTCCCAAATGAGGGACCGTCCATGATCTAATGAGCATGATGAGTTGGAATTGTCAGGGTTTGGGCCGTGTTCAAGACCTGACAATTCAGCGCTTCCAGGAAATGCGTCAAAAACACTTTCCGGAGGTAATGTTCCTTATGGAAACGAAACATAAGAGAAATGTTTTAGTAGATTTACAAGTTTGGCTTGGTTATGATAGAGTTTTTACGGTTGATCCTGTTGGATATAGTGGAGGCTTGGCTCTTTTTTGGAAAAGCTATGTTGATGTAAATATTAAGTATTTTAGTAAAAATATTTTGGATTGCCATATTCAGTTTGGTGGTGTATCCTTTTTTGTATCTTATATCTATGGAGAACCGGTGATGAAATATAGGCCTAGACTGTGGGAAAGAATTACTAGGATTGGTATTCGGAGGAATGAGAGTTGGTGTTTGTTGGGAGACTTCAATGATCTGCTTCACAATGGGGAAAAATCCGGAGGTCCTTGCCGAAATGAGTTCTCCTTTGAGCACTTTGGTAACATGATTAAAGCATGTCAGATGATGGAATTCCCTAGTCATGGGAACGGGTTTACTTGGGGAGGAATGAGAAGTAAGAAACAGTACATTCAATGTAGATTGGATAGAGGCTTTGGAAACAAGGGCTGGTACAAGATGTTTCCAGTTTCTAATCAAGCGTTTTTGGATAAAAGAGGTTCAGACCACCGCCCGGTTTTGGTCAAGATGCTATCTTCTCAAGATACTTATAGAGCCCAATTTCGGTTTGATAAGAGATTTCTTCACAAGCCTAGGGTTAAGGAATGTATTGACCAAGCGTGGAATGTGAATACCACCAACAATAGGCAGTTAGTCTCTGATAAAATTAGAAGTTGTAGACGAGCTTTGAGTCTATGGAAAAGTGCTAATCAGACCAATTCTAACCCTAATATTATCAGATTACAAGAGGATTTGGAGAGAGCTTAATCTTCTAGCTCTCCTTGTTTTCAGATTCAGAGACAGATTAAAATAGGTCTAGTCAAAGCGTACAAGGAAGAAGAGAGTTATTGGAGTAAAAAAAGTAGAAGAAGATGGGCTAAGGAGGGTGACGGAAACACAAAGTTTTTCCATGCCTCGGTTAAAGCAAGTAGAGCCAAAAAATGTTTGGAAAAGCTAGAAGATGCTAATGGGAATTTACAAAGATCGGAGGCATCTAAAGCGGAAGTAGCTTCTAACTATTTCACTGCTTTGTTTACTTCCTCTTGTCCGGTAAACTTCAATGATATATTTCATGGCTTTCAAGCTAAAGTGTCGGAAGGGATGAATAAGTTACCAAGGAAGAAGTAAGGGATGCAGCTTTCTCCATCAATGCATCCAATGCTCCAGGGCCCGATGGGATGACAGGATTGTTTTTTCAATAATATTGGGAAATCATTGGAGAGCAAGTGGCTAAAGAAGTTCAATGTTTTTTTAGGGATGGAGTCTTTCCTCCTGAATGGAATTATACTCACCTTTGTTTGATTCCTAAGAAGCCTAATGCGACAAAGATGGGCGATCTAAGACCTATAAGCTTATGTTCGGTTTTATACAAAATCGTTTCTAAAATCATGGTGGTAAGATTACAGCCTTTCCTGTCTGACCTTGTTTCTCCTTCTCAGTCGGCATTTGTTGCAGATAGGTTAATATCGGACAATATTATGATTACACACGAGGCAGTGCATAGCTTGAGTACTCATCCTACTATCAAGAAGGAATTCATGGCTATTAAATCTGATATGTCTAAAGCGTACGATAGAGTGGAGTGGCCTTATCTTAAATCTTTATTAGAAGCGTTGGGTTTTCATCCGAAGTGGACTCAGTGGGTAATGTATGCAGTGAGCTCTATTACTTACTCGGTTTTGATTAATGATCAACCCCATGGCCTGATTGTGCCTCAGAGAGGCTTGAGACAAGGGGATCCGCTTTCTCCGTTTTTGTTTGTCTTGTGTACTGAAGGTCTATCTCATTTATTGAACAGAGCAGAGCAAGAAGGCAGAATTACGGGCATGAGTTTCTCTAATGAAGGGCCGAGTATTCACCATCTGTTATTTGCCGATGATAGTTTATTTATATGCAAGGCTGATCAAAAAGAAAGTGTTGAACTAGGGAAGATTCTTGATGAGTATGGAAAGGCCACTGGGCAAAAGGTTAACCCTGATAAATCTTCTATTACATTTGGATCGGAAGTTATAGAGGAGATCAAGGGTAATATCAAATCATCTTTGAACATTTCGGCTGAGGGAGGATCCGGGTCCTATTTAGGACTGCCGGAATGCTTTAGTGGTTCTAAGATCGAAATGCTAGGTTTCATCAAAGATAGCATGAAATCTAGAATGTCAGGATGGTTCTCTAAAACTTTATCCCTTGGGGGAAAATAAATTCTTCTTAAAGCGGTTGCTCTAGCTGTGCCGGTATATGCAATGTCTGTCTTTAAGCTTCCTAAGGCTACTTGTGCTACCTTATCTTCTGCTATGGCAGATTTTTGGTGGAATTCGGTGGAGGAGAAAAGGAAGACTCATTGGATTAGTTGGAAAAAGTTGTGTTTGGCCAAGGAGATTGGAGGTCTAGGCTTTAGGGATATTGAATATTCCAACCAAGCCTTAATTGCTAAACAGGCATGGAGATTTATTCAATTCCCAAACAGTCTATGTGCTAAATTTTTTAAGAGCCGTTATTTTGATGATGAGGATTTCCTTCAAGCTAGATTGGGAACAAGGCATTCTTATGCTTGGAAAAGTTTGATTTGGGGCAGAGATCTCCTGGAGAAAGGGTTAACCAAGCTAATTGGTGATGGTAAATCCATAAGAGTGTGGTGTGACCCTTGGTTGAATGATGGGAGACTTAGAATTCCTTTGATGAAGAACATTTTAGTCAACATAGATCTCCGAGTGAGTGACCTTATTGATCAGAGCACAGGTTGTTGGAAGAGGGAGGATCTGGAGTTTAATTTTTTCCAAAGAGATATTGATCTTATTCTCAGATTGAAACCGGTTGTGGCTCAGAAAGACTATTGGAGTTGGAACCACACAAGAAGTGGGGATTATGTGGTTAAAAGTGGGTATTGGTTGGCCAATTCAGAAAAGAATTCGGAATTGATTCGAGAAGCTTCTGCCCTTCCTTCAATAAATGGATTGATTGATAAGATTTGGGACTTGAAAGCTCCTCTCAAAATTAAGAACTACCTTTGGAAAGCTATTAGTGGGGCAATTCCGGTTGTGGATCTTCTTCAAAGGAAAGGAGTGAGGGTTGATACTAGATGTCAAACATGTGGAATTGAAGGAGAAGATCCTAATCATGTTCTCTTTATCTGCCCGGCGGCTAGACAAATTTGGGCCCTTTCAAATGTTCCAAATCCACAGGGAGGATTTCATCTCCAATCTTTATTCTCTAATTTATCATATATCCTGGAGATCAAGAACTTTAAACAGGTTCCGTTGAATATCAAAAGAGCCATTCCTTGGGTTTTATGGTTGATTTGGAAGAATAGGAATGCATTATTTATTGAAGGGAAGAAATTTGAGCCCTTGGAAACTGTCTCTAAAGTGTTTAATGACTCGGAGGAATGGTTTCTTGCACAAGAGATTGATGGAGAGGATCATAGGCCTTCGAGTATTCCTTATCCTGAGCAGGTGATCAGATGGAGAAAACCTTCCGAAGGGTGGATTAAATGCAATATAGGTTGCAGTTGGAACAAAAAAGAGTTAAAAGGTGGTGGGGCATGGGTCGTGAGAGACAAACTTGGTATCCCTTTGCTTCATAGTAGAAGGGATTTTGGTTCCTTTCCGTCGGAAGAAGACTTTAAGCTTCAGGTTTTAGTGTGGAGCATTCGAAGTATGATCAGCCATCGATTGGGAAAAGTAATCTTCTGCTCTCAACAATCAGAGGAATTTGGGGCTGTTTTAAGGCCAAAAGCTTGGCCAAATTTTTTGTTTCAGCGTCAAGTCATTATCAACGAGTTGGATCGAATGCTTGAGTGGCGGGTTGAGGTGACTTCGGCAGGGGCTAATAGAGGAGCAAACCGGATAGCACAGAGCGTAACCAGAGATGGCAGGATTCATTCTTATGTCTCAATTGGTTATCCATTGTGGTTACATGGTTTGTTCTTAGAGTAATCCTTGTTGTTATAGGTTTTGGAGGTTCCTCTCTTAGCTTGGTGTTTTAGAGAGTGGGTAGAGATGATCTCTCCATCTCGTTTTTTTTGGAGCCGTAAGTGAAGGGCCTTTTTTCTTGGTTCCTTTCTTTCTGGGCTGTAACATCTTTCTGGACTTTATGTCCTTTATATTAATTATTCAGATGGCAAAAAAAAAAAAATCTAACAAAACAAGTCTAAAGACGTTGTTTTTTTTATATTTTTTTTGGTGTTCACTGAATTTGGATCCTAGAACAAAAAACAAACTGACCGAAACGTGATCATAGAAAATTCATTTGAAGTTTGTTACAACTTACCATGATTGTAGAAAACAAGTGATACAAAAGTCTATACTTGTTTGCGGATAACCTTCCTAGAATTAGAAACACATGAAAAACACCCAAAAACTATAATTTACAATGCGTAGATTGGATTGGAAATTTTAGTATAAGCTGGAAAATCTCAATAGTTTGAAAAGACTTTCCTTCAATCTAATCACATAAATATATTTAAATCGAAACTTTTTTAATGTGTTCGGGTGGTACAACTTTGAGAGAAATAAAATCACTATGATGAATTTTGCAGAATCACAGAATATTTGTTAATTATTTTACGAAATTGTGTGTTTTTACAAAATTATATAATATCTTGTAAAATTTGACGAACTAGCAATTGTATATACTGAATAGCTATGCTTGGTGATAATTTTTTTTGATGAAAACATCATATTATAATTAGGGACACATATTATTTTAAAAGGGAAATTACAAACATGCAATATTTAAAAATATGTCATCCTTCATCCTTGAAAATTTATTTGAAACATACCACCTATTATAGCAAAAAAATCATTAAATTTTTAATTTTTGTCTCAAAACCTAAACCTTAAACTCTACCCCAAAAACTAAATCTTAAATATAAAATAGTTACTTAACCCAAAAATTATAAAAGTTAAATTCAAAAAAAGATGGCTCTCTATTTTAAAATCATACATAAAACACTTACTAATTTTAAAGTAAAATGGTAATAAACCAAAAGTTGTTTACTTAAGTTAAAATAAAAGACAACGTCATTTACTTTTTTTTTGTGTGCAAAATAGTAGTAGTATAAGTTTAGATATTGAATAAATTCAAAATAGAACCACACAAAATTACATTCTTTTTCTATAAACAATATTATAATATTTCAATAAGAGATTATTATGAAATTCCATAATTTTCAAAATCTCTTTTCAAATCTACCATAATTGAAAACACCTTCCAATTTTATACCACAACAAAATAAAAAGATAATTTTACCTTTGTTATAATTTTATGGTATATTAATGTTATTTTGTCCACGATTGTTCAATATTTGGTCCACCATCATCCGCGATCGTTTCTGTCCATCATTCACCGTCACCAGTCACCGTCTCTGTCACCAAATCTGTCGCTGGCTTCATTTTCGTCCACTGTCTCTGTCGCTAATTCCATTTTCGTCTACGTCACGGTCGCCGATTTCGTTTTTTGTCTATCATCGCCATCATCAGATCTTGTCCACCGGTGATGTCATCAAATCTTGTTCACCGTTGCCGTCATCAAATTTTTGTCCACCGTCGACATCTTCGTCACATCTTCATCTTCCTCCACATATGTCACCGGCCGTCATCAGATTTTGTCCACAGTTGATGTCTTTTTTTTCCTCATAGCACCAGAGAGAGAGAAATAAAGAGAAAGATAGAGAGATTAAAGATAAAAGAAGAAAATAAAGATAATTTAGTTGTGATATAAAATTAAAAAATAAAATTGAGTTTTAAGGTATATTTAAAAAGAATTGGAAAAATTATGATAAATTTGATAAATTTTTCTTCCAATAATTGACCAATAAAGCAAACAAAACTATATGAATATCATAAGACTTTTCTCCTGCATTTTTCTTCTCTTTCTAAATTGAGAAATTTCATCATATGCAACTTTTGAATTTTTTCCGGTTGAAGTAAAAGCGCGTGATGGGCAAGAAGGTGACGATGGGATAAAATCGTAGTTACACGCCGCAGAAACACTTGTTCGACAATCAAAACCGGACTTGTTCGATGCCCTGACATGTGTGGTGACGTGGAAGGTGACATGAGTTCCACGTGTTGACTTTCACATTAATAAAATCTTCGAGAAGCTCACGTGTAATTCGCCTTTGCTGAACGTTGACCAATGTGACCCGATTAGCAAATTTCCCATTAAGACTATTTTCAACCTATTTTTTCGATTTTTCACCCTGAAATCAAACTTTATTTTAAAGTAGAGAAATTTGAAGAAATGACATTTTTGACATGCCACTTTTCAAAAATAACACTATTTCTTTTGCCAAAATTTTAAATCATTTATATTTGGGTTAACTATGTTATATTAGGGTTTAGTTTATTGAGTTTAAGGTTTGTTAGAGATCAAAATATTTTTTAAAATAAATTTTTTTGAGATATAAGGCTTTTAAATGGATTTATAAGTGACATGTTGGTAAGAAAATAAATAAAAAATGGCATATTTGTAGAATAGCATGTCAAAAATGGCATTTTTGTAATTGTCCCTTTAAAGTAAGGATTTTATCATCCTAATTACTATGTTTTCACTTTAAAAAGAATATTATAATAATTTTTTAGTTTTATCTTTAATTTATAAAAATTATACATTTTACCTAATTATTTTAATAATAAGTAATAATTTACTAAAACTATAATATTATTTTAATAAAAAAAAAATTTATATAAAAAAATTACATTGCAAAATTTATATATATATATATTTTTTCATTTGGACAATATTTGGATGATTTACATTATTAAGTCATTAATTTATTGTATGTTCTAATTAGTTAATATTATTTATTTTTATTTCAGTATTTTTTTCTATTAATTTTTTTTATCAGATTTAAAATATTTTGTTGCATTTTTATTGTGTTTGTTAAAAGCTTTTTTTAATGTAGATTTTGATTATCATTTTGAAATTTTGTTAAAAAATCATTAATCATTTTGTAAAAATTAACGAACCAATAGCAAAAATACTTTTTTAATAATATATTTTAGGTGTAAAAGTAGAAAGAGTTAAAAATTAAAAGTATTTTTTATGAATAAAAAAGTTCATCTCCAAAATAAAGCGAGAAATGAGTTTACTCTATATATAGATTTAAAATGGGGTTGGAATAGGGGTGTAAAAATGGGTCATTACCCATGAGTTACCCGAATCCGCCAACAATTTTAGTTGAATTATTCTAATGGGTTCACGGGTTTGATGGATAAATTCATTAGAGTCATGGGTTATCCATGAGTTTTAAAATAAAATATAAAATAATTAATATATATATATATATATATATTACTTTAAAGATTTATAAGACTTATATAAATAAGAGTCGTTGAATGTGACAACGACAATGAATCATATGGAGGAGGCAGATGAACCCAACCCCAACAAAGATTGAAACGCTTTTTAAAAATAAATCTTTAGATTATTTATTAGTGTAATAGTATTTCTATTTTATTGGTTTTATGATTTTATTTAAGATACGTAGATATTTTAATTTAATTTATTTTTTTCAAAGTGAAAACTTTTATTAGATTTATAATAATATATGGAATGTGTTGTTTTTTTTCTTAGTTTATTATGTGATTTAATTTAGAAAATTTTCATGATATACCACTCTTGGCATTCCACTTTACATTTATGCTATCGTTTGAAAATCTTTGCAAGAATGCTATTTTTTTTTTAACTTAACTTTAATATTTAGAGTATAGTTTTTAGGGATAGAGTTTCGGGTTTGGGTTTTGAGAGATGAATTTTTTTTTTAATGATTTTGTATTTTTTCTATAAATGGTAGCATGTTTGCAATAAATTTTCGAGGATGGCATATTTGAAAAAAATATTTTCAAAGGTGCCTTTTTTGTAATTCTCCCTTTAATTTATGTAACGCCTGCGAACCAAAATTGTTAATTTTCGGTGGTGTCGATCGACATCGGCACCACATGGTGTGTCAATCGACACATGCAATTTCTGAACCGATTGGTTCAATTTTATCATCTTGTTTTGGTGCGGTTTCGGGTTGGAAACTCTATGGATCGTTTATAAGGCTCGAGCAGCCGTGTTGCAGAGATAGAGGTTGTGATAGTTTTAAGAGAGAGAAGAGAATCGGTAATGAGCTTGAGTGATCGTGGTTGTTCTTAAGTGTGATTTGTGGCTTAAAGAGAAAAGTATCGATTGGTGTTGTCGTTCTTCGTGAATTGGGTGAGAAATCAGAGGTTTTTGAGGGGTTCAAGTCTGATTTTCCGTGATCAATCCCTATTTCTTTCGAAAAGCTAGGGTGAGTGCGCGACCGTGGCTTATCTAAGCCTTATACATGTTAATATGGATGATTTGGTGGTATTGTGATTGATTTGGTCTTTAGAATTGAGATTCTATGTATTTTGGTGTTGTGTTCGTGTATTGTTTTGTTGGTTTATGCAGGGATCGTGCGACATAGCCCAAAATCGAGCTGTGAGAAGAGAGACTCGGTCATGGGATTGTCTGCAATCGGTTGTCGATCGACACAAGGTGTGTGTCGATTGACACTGATTTTTTATGTGTGCGGATCGATACTAGGAGGGTGTCGATCAACACAGAGGTGAATATTGTGTTATGTATGGTGGTTTACGTGTGTTATGATTAGTTGGTGTGTGTTGATCGACACTGATTGTTCATGTGCGCGGATCGATACCTGGAGGGTGTCGATCAACACAGAGGTGAATATTGTGATATGTATGGTGGTTTATGTGAGTTATGATTGGTTGTTTCATATTGGCATTTATATGGTTTGTGTGGATAGTTGGTAGACGGAATGACCGTCTCACTAAGTATTTATGAAATACTTACGCATCTCTTTTCTCATGTGATGCATGTAAAGAGAAAGTGTGACCATGGAATCATGGCAAGGAAAAGAGGATGATTTAGGGTCTCGAGTCTTAATGTTTTGTTTTATGGAACCTAGAACATGGTGTTTAGGTTGCTAGTTGTTCTGGAATTGATGTTGGAATTGTTGAACTGGTTTCTTGATTTATGGAATATTGGCCATTATGGTTTAAATGGTTGATATGTTTCCTCTGGTATTGTGTGTTTGTTTGGTTTGAATTGACATTGAAAAATATTATTTATGGGAATAATAATTCGAGTAAATTGTTTTAAAAAAATAAATAAATAATAACCGGCGTGGTTGTTTTAGTTAACCGGCTTGGTTGTTTCAATTTATATATGGATAATCCATTTAACCCATTAAGCCAATGAGTTTCATTTTAATGGGTTTGAGTATGTAAATTTAACCCAAATAATAAATGGGTCGGGTCAAACCCGCCGACTAAAATCTCGAATCTATGTGGGTTTGGGTCAGTTAGGGTCGGGTTACCCATTTTGACACCCTTAGGTTGGAGATGATTTTACTCTAAACTTCTTTTTAGAATAAGATTTGGAGTAGGTTGGAGATGCCCTAATGCATGCAATGTTACTGTCCAGATTATTAATTTGATGGTCTATAAGTTTATACTTTCTCTCGATTATTGAAACAATCGACTCTATCTTTTTCAAAAAAATTAATTAACCTGGATTATTATTCCCATAAAAAATAATCTTCAACGATTAATTCAAACTCAACAACCAACCAACAACAACGGAAAATAAACAATCAACTAAACCAAATAACACTATAAATTCCATAAAACCAGTAAACAATAATCAAACATCAAATCCAGTTCCAAACATAATCTAGCAACCTAAACACCATGTTCTAGCAACTTAACAACATAAAATAAATCATCCTATCATCCTCTCTCATTGCTTTGATTCTACGATCACACTTTATCTTTACCTGCAACACATGGGAAAAAGAGTTGCGTAAGTATTTAACAAATACTTAGTGAGCCGGTCATACCACCTACGGCGTATCACTAAGGCTCAGATAAAACAATTCAATACCAGAATAACCAACACACAATACAACACATAACACCACAACAATCCAAACCACTTTCGGATGAACAGTAATGCGTGTCGAGCGACACAAGAACTTGTCGATCGACACGAGCACTTGTCGATCGACACGCAACTGCACTCGTGTCGCTCGACGCCCTCCTGGTGTCGATCAACATGCCTCACATTGCGCGCAGAATCGAGTCTCTCCTCTCTTGAATCTATTCCGAGCCACTCGAGTCGCAAATCTGCACGAAAATAACACAACAAACAGCCACAATATTCACGTAAATCACCAATAACCAATTCACACAAAAATCATTCACAAAACACAACAATCAATCCTTCATTGCCTAGAAACTGTGGTCGCTACTCACCTTAGCCTTTAGAAACGAAAAGGATTCGGCTTTGAGACACAACAACGACGATCAGACCTCCTACGACTCAAAACTCTCCGATTCGAACGGTTTCACACAAAGAATACGGTGAACAATGATTCCTATGCCTCAAAAACGCACCAAAAACCTCCCTTTTGATTCACAAAACGCAAGAACACAAGGATCCTCTCACAAATCCTCTCAACTCTCACTTTCTCTCCTTCTCTTTTTGAAAAGCTGCGGCCAAGCCTTTCTTTCATACACTTTTATGTTAACTTAGGGTTAACCTCCCAAACCGGTCCAAAAATCGCGATAAAAAAACTTAATTCGGTTCAGACCGAAATTGCTCGTGTCGAGCGACACTATAACTTAGTGTCGATCGACACTCGTCCATCCATTGTGTTGATCGACACACGCCATGTGTCGCTCGACACACGCCATGTGTCGCTCGACACGAACACCAAAAACACACTTTTTGGTTCGCGGATGTTACAATTATATCAGTTAATATTTAAGATTTTTAACATAGATTAAAAATTATTTAAAATCAAACATTTTTTATTATCAATTCCAAAATAATTCAATTAATAAAAAATCAATATCTGTTGTGAATAAGAGAGATAGAGAGTGAATTGTGTTGTATTATTCCATGAGAAACACTAGGTATATATAGGGACACAAATCTTTGAGAGGAAGTACAACTTGGTGAACAAGCTAGAAGGTTCTAGAATATGGGCCTATAATGGGATCCATCTAATGGATTTATAACACTCCCCATTGGATACCATTATAGTAAAAATAATTCCTAATGCCCATCAGATGTTGTATCATATATTGATAGAGCAAGGAGAGGTTGACTTAGCTTTATTGATCAAATAACAGGAGATAGAAAAACAGAGACGAGTTGGTCGCGATGGCTAGGGTTTACTCAGATAGCTAGATCTATCGTGCTGATAACGTGCTGTGAATAAGAGAGATAGAGAGTGAATTGTATTGTATTATTCCATGAGAAACACTAGGTATATATAGGGATACAAATCTTGGAGAGGAAGTACAACTTGGTGAACAAGCTAGAAGAATCTAGAATATGGACCTATAATGGGATCCATCTAATGGATCTATAACAATCTCGAGAATTTAAACAGTTAAAAACAATAAAAACGAAATTAATTTTACTAACTTAAAATCAACTACATGAAACTATTTTTTTTATAAACATCAAATAAATTAAAATGGACACAGAAAAAATAAGTTTTATAACTTTGTATACGGTTCTAAACTTTTGTTTCTTTGATAAAATATACGGTTAAGTTCTAACATCTCAAATTGATTTATACCTTTTTAAAAAAAAAATTCGATTACCTTTTTCTTATATCAAGATTTTCGATTACCTTTTGTAGATATTTTTTGGAGGATACTTTTTGGGTTAGGATTTTCGGACCACAACTTTTGTCGGGTTCAAAGATTTGTGATAATATATGTGGTGGATCCACAAAATGCAGATTACTTCACTTTTCAATTATTAGATCAAACAAACTCCAAGCAAGTAAACTAACCACATTTTACATATTATTAGGTGTTCTTTCATTTTTTTAGTTATTACTAGTTTACTAGATTTTGACCCACGGGCGTGAGAATATAAATTTCAGTTTATTGTACAATAAAAATATATTGTTTTACATCATGCATATCAAAAAAATATTAGATAAATAATTATGTCCACTAAAAAAATATTCAATCAATTTTTGAATCTTGAGTGTCTTAATATATGATAGGTTTTACATTTTAAGTGTATACAAAATATAAAAATGAAAGAAATTAATTTACAATAACGAAATTAAAAAGCGAAACATTATCTTATAATGTATGATAAAGAATGAAATCGAGTGATATACATCTTATATTTACAAAAACAAATGTTTTTCAATAACTCTATAAAATCTATTTAAACCCAACTTTATCACTAACCAAAATACTACTAATTGAATCGGTTTGAGTTTTCTGGTATGGTAATGGATTTGGTAAGTATATATTTTTGTCATCAATGCTGCATATATATTAAAAATATTGAAATATATGTAGATATTTCCACCATGCCAAATTGAAATTTTTTGATTGGTTGATTTAATTAATGTGTTCCTTAAGATCCTCTTTGAATGACACCTAGGATTAGTATGTTCCTTAAGACTCTCTTTGAATGACACAAATAATTTTTAACTTTTAGTGTCTCCTCAATTAATATATATAGGATATCTTTGGGAGAAATAAAACTCCAATATCATTAATTGAAACGTAAAAATAATAATTTCTATATTTTTAATTGTTAGATGTTTTAAAGTTTTTACGTGTATTAAAAAAATATTACCAACTTTATAATTATAAATAAATAATAATATAATAAATAAATCAAGTTCAATTAATATGTTTTATATTTTCAATTTATCATTATTATTTTAGAAAAATGTATAATTTTTAGGTGAATGCAAGAATAACCAAAAAATATTATAATTAACAATCTAACTAAAAGAGCATGGTATGAATAAATTAGAACCATTAGATTAAGGTCATTTATTTTTGGTGAATATTAGATTAAGGTCATTTGGTTAGTTAGTAGATTATCCTTTTTTTTAAAGGTTATTTTGAGGTGGATTGGTTGTGACTTTCGAAACTTATGGCTGTAGACTTTAAATAATAAAATGACTGTAAAAACTTTTGCTGTAAAATAAAAAACTGTAACTTTTCAAAAAATGAAAGTCTTAAAACAATAGCTTTAAAACATTATACCGTACATGAACAAAAACAGTTAAATTGCAGAGATATATAAAGAGAACTTTTACGAACTTTTAAACTGTTAAACCATTAAAGTCTTATTGGGGAAAATTAGACTTTAAAAACTTTAAAATCTCTACAACCTTTAAAGTCAAAACACCAATCGAGCTTATTTCCCTAAATTGTTTTTAAAATCTCTTCCAAAAATAGATGAACGGTAACTATTTCGATCGAAGGAAAATGTTTGAACCAATGTTTTGAAAACCTGACCGGCGACCGAACCGGAAATACTTTTAGGTCATGGATCAATGTGGTCCGACCGGGTCGAACCGGGTTTAATAGTTTTTTTTTAAATAATAATATAAATAGTTTTTGTATAACTATAATATCCAAATATATAATATAGCCTTTGAATAAACATATATTTTTAATAAACATATATTTTAAAAAATTAAGAAAATCATTTTAATAACAAAAAAACTATTCAAAGACAAAATTTAATGAAAAATAGTTAAGTTTATATTTAAAAAAAAATTAAAAACATTAAACCATAACAAAAATTAACTAAATTCAAAACTTTTTTTTGGTGGATAACTAAATTCAAAACTAGTATTTAAATCTATAAATTTTAATGATAAAAAATTTAAATATGGAAAAAATGGAAATTTACAAAAAAAAAAACCTCAAACCCGGGTCAACCCAACCCAGCTAGCTGGCCGGTTCACGGTTGAACCCGGTCCAACCCCCGGTCCGGTCCAGTTTTCAAAACACTGGTTTGAACCTATTACGATTGATCAGATTGTGGGATGTGAGCAAATTTTCATATACTACAATTATCTTCCGACGGCTTTGTCAAGTGTTTGATCCATGAAGTATCCACCACACACACGAACAAACCGACCAAGAGTGATGATAATGAAGTGGTAAGAGTTAGGCAATGTGTTGTTTCATACTTTCATTTATGGTGTGGAATAAATGGAATTGGTTGATGTGGTTCGTTGGTGCCTCACTCTCACTCGTGCACTGTATGCGTATTAAAATAAGGGTTCTTTGCTCAAATCCCACAGAAATCAGGTAATATGACTAGAATCATATAAATTTTTTTTTTTATTACTGGCATTTTTTTAATACCCAGCGTGCCCTTTTGTTACGTTCTGACAAAAAACGTAATTACAAAAATGCCATAGCCACGTAAACAACCACGTAGGAAATCGCTGACGTGTATTAATGAACTCAGCCGTAAAGCGCTACGGATGAGTTATGGTTACGTTGCGGCTGAATTATGGTTACGTTGCGGCTGAGTTAAAAAACGCGGTTGACTTATGAGAGATCGCCAGACTTACAAACATAAATCAACTGTTAGTTACGGCTGATTTACAGAAATCTGGCTGACTTATGAGATAACGGCTGACTTACGAACATAAATCAACCATTAGTTACGGCTGATTTACAGAAATCTGGCTGACTTATGAGATAACGGCTGACTAACGAACACAAGTTACGGCTGAGTTATACAACGGCGGGCTGATTTGTAGAAAATTGGCTGAGTTTTAGATAAGAAACGGCTGAGTTATGTTCTCCGGTTGGCTGACTTATGAGAGGTAGTTACGGCTGACTTAAGTAAATCAGCCGTAATTGGCTGGGTTAACAATAACTCAACCTGGTTACGGCTGACTTATTAGCGAAAGATTAATTACTAGAATAACATTCATTTGACGGCTGATTTATTTGACAATACGGCTGACTTAATATTTCCTAGCCTAATTACGGCTGATTTATTAGCAAAAGATTAATTACTGAAATACTATTCACGTTGCGGCGGACTTACATTATACTTGATGGCTGATTTATTAATGGCTGAGTTATGTGTTTGTTTGGCGGCTGACTTACCGATATTTCTTGTCATCAGTTCCGATTTTCCATGTCATCAGCTCTTATTTTCCATGTCATCAGCTCTTATAAGGGTTCTTCATCTACGACCTTCTTCTTATTCTTCTTCATCTACCTTTTTCATTATTTTCATTCATCAGAGATCTTATGGATCCGGTAATTATTGTTTCCGGTAACTGGGTTAAGAAACACAGATATGTATTCAACGCCGACGGTAGAGGGTGTAGAGTTGTGCATATAGATGAGAAAACAACACTAGACAAACTTGCGAAGATAGTACTCGATGATTACAGATTGAAGGAGTCGAGCCATCAGATTCAACTGAGCTACATGTTCTCGAATAAAGCTTTGAAAAAAATGGTGCACGATACTCCACCAGTTTACCTCTCCAATACTCGACAGTTGCAGGTTTTTTTAAGCTTCAGAAAAATTGAACACTTACGTCTTTGTGTGGAGATTACGGAGAATGAAATTAGTCGGAATGACGGAGCGAGACAGAATAATAAAAGTTTATTCACTTATAGCTCAGAAGTTGAATCTAGATCCGAAGATTACGGTGGGAGTTATGATGCTTTCAATTTGGAGGATGAAGTAGAAGAAGATGAAGTAGGCGAAGAAGATGAAGTAGGCGAAGAAAATGAAGTAGTCGAAGAAAATGAAGTAGGCGAACAAGACGAAGAAGATGATGAATTTGACAGCCGATTTGATATGTTCGACGACTCGGATGGTGAGTCATCTCAAGATGATAACTTCAGTTTATACGAAGACGAAGATTCACCGACACTACCTCCTAAGAAGATACCTCATAACTTGTCGACGAGCGGATCCAAAGGGAATCTGGAGGTTCCAAGGTTAGATATGTCTTCCGACTTGGAGAAACGACTGAAACTTCTTACGGTGAGGGATCGATTTGATTTTGATGTAGACATATCCGATTCGGATACGCTCGTTGTTAAGTGTTGGGTTGGTGGATGTCTCTGGAGAGTTCGTGCTAACACACTTGGGGATCCCCCGATATTTTATGTTCGTATTTACGATTCGAATCATACATGTTCCGTAACTGAGCGTTCTGGTCGATCTCGAAAAGCAACAGCAGCTATTTTAGGAGAGTTGTACAAGGACTTTCTCGGCGACGTTGGTCCGTCAGTTCGACCTAGGAGTGTCGAAATATCTATCTAGAAGCAATTTGGTGTAAAGGTAATTATTAGTACGTTGCGGCTGACTTAATTTTAGGATGCGGCTGATTTATAGTTATATTACAGCTGAGTTATATTATAAACTTAACGACTGAGTTATATAAACGAGACGGCTGAGTTATTTAATCTCAATGGCTGAGTTATATTATAAACTTAACGGTTGAGTTACTAGTACGTTTTGGCTGACTTATTGTTACGATGCGGCTGACTTATTTGTATCTTTTTCCATGTGGTCAGATGGATTATTGGAAATCACATAGAACGCTAAGATTTGCAAGGGAAATCGAGATGGGAACTCCTGAGAGTGGGTTTGAAGACTTACCTTCTTACTTATACAAGATAAGAAGGGCAAATCCGGGTACAATTACGCGTCTTCAAATCGATGAGTTTGGAAGATTCATGTATGTGTTCCTTGCATTTGGTGCGAGCGTAAATGGGTTTCCTTTCATGCGCAAAGTTGTCGTTGTCGACGGTATGTTTCTTAAGGGTAAATACAAAGGGACGCTTCTCACGGCACTAGCCCAGGATGGTAACTTTTAGATTTTCCCAATTGCCTTCGGTGTGGTTGACACTGAAAATGATGATTCGTGGCACTGTTTTTTTACGCAGCTAAAACTTGCGATTCCTGACGATGAGGGTCTTGCGATAATCACGGATAGGCATAACTCGATAGGGAAAGCAATTGGGAATGTGTATCCGTTGGCTTCTCGGGGAATTTGCACTTATCATTTATATAAGAATATTTTGGGAACGTACAACGAAAAAGATGTCTTTCGTCTGGTGAAGAAAGCGGCAAGATGTTGTAGGATGGCTGATTTTACTGCGATATACGAGGAGATTCAAGCGATTAATCCTGAACTCCATGCCTACCTCGAAAGAGTTGAGTCCGACTGTGGGCGCGTGTTCATTTCCCGGGCGAAAGGTACAATTTAATGACTACGAACATAGCGGAATCAATGAACCATGCACTGTCAAATGCTAGAAGTCTTAACATTGTTCGACTATTAGAATCGATACGGGTTATGATGACCAGTTGGTTTGTTGAACGGAGAGAGGATGCTAGATCGCAGCTAACCACGCTTTCGCGTGGTGTCGAGAAACAACTACATGTAAGTCAGCCGTAACATTTCATAAGTCAGCCGTAACATTGCATAAGTCAGCCGTAACATTTCATAAGTCAGCCATAAACAGGTTGCATAAGTCAGGCGTAACATTTGCATAAGTCAGTCGTAACATTGCATAAGTCAGCCGTAATATTGCATAAGTCAGCCGTAACATTGCATAAGTCAGCCGTAACATTTCATAAGTCAACCATAACATTTTTTTATTCTGTATTTATAATAGGGTCGTGTTACTGCCGCCAGACTTATGACGGCACAAAGGATTGATGATTATCACACTGAAGTTATATATGGATCTTCTGGGGATTCTTTGCATGTTGTGAATTTGGACGGAAAAACATGCGCATGCCGGTGTTTCGAAAGGGAGAAATTACCATGTGTGCATGCAATCGCAGCTGCCGAGTACAGGGATAAATGTCGTATATCCCTGTGCAGTCCTTACTATCACAAAAATTATTTAGTAAATGCATACGCTGAGTCGATCATGCCGAAAGATTCAGCGCTCCAAGTTCCAGATAACGTAGCTAACCAACCGTGCTTTCCCCCGGTTGTTCGTCAACCACCAGGAAGGTCTAAGAAAGGTAGGATGAAATCTGCTCTAGAAGTTGCACTTGAGAAGAAACGTCCTAGGAAAGAACACACATGTTCTCTTTGTAAACAGGTTGGACATAATGCAAGAACTTGTCTAATGTAGAAAGTTTGTATAAATTTTTGGTTGTATTACGGCGGAGTTATGGCTTTAATTTTTTGTTGTATTACGGCTGAGTTATGGATTTTGTTTACATTACGGCTAAGTTATGGATTCATGCCCAATTTGAATTACGATTGTTTACATTTCATCGATATTCACGCCCAATTTGATTAACGGTTCTGAAGAAACTGAATCGTAACATTGCATAAGTCAGCCGTAACATTTCGTAAGTCAGCCGTAACATTTCAAAATTACTTAATTTAGCCATTCCATTATAAATCAGCCATTACCGAATTACTTAATCATTATAAATCAGCCATTACATTATAACTCAACCAATTACATTTATAACCTATTCCTACTTAGGAAGCATAGACTGCAACATCTGCACTATCTCCTTCATGTCAGCCTTCATATCGGCAATGTCCTCCTTAAGTTCACTAATTTTGTCGGACATAGTCGTATGCCTCTCAGATATAATCTCCAATTCTTCATCGTGAGCTTCGTCGACCCACTTAAATACGTGATTTGGCCCAGATCCCATGGCGCAACGATAAAACTTTCGTCCCGGGTTAGATTTTGTCTTAGACATTAGCGCAATTGTAACCGACCCACATCCACACCTTCTAGGTATTCCCCTCCCCAAATCCATATTATTTGATAGTTAAAACCCCGATTAACAAAACAAATAGAGATTTTGGATGGATTTTGGTTTGATTGTTCACTTTGTACTCTTTAAGACATTTGGGCGGGATTTTGGGTGGCTCTTCGGCGAGTGTATATGTCACTGCACACCTATGCTAGGTGTAGCGGCTCTTCGGCGAGTGTATAGGTCACTGTCAAATCGGTGCATTAAATACATAGATTCGGGATTTTTGGCGGGATTTTTCCCGCCAAAAATAGAAACACGAAACGTCGTGACACGGCTAAGTTATGGTATAGAAAGACGAAACGTCACGATACGGCTGAGTTATGGATTCATTATTATGGCTGAGTTACGGATTTTGGGCCCCAAAATAGAAACACGAAACGTCGTGACACGGCTGAGTTATGGTATCGAAAGATGAAACGTCACGATACGGTTGAGTTATGGATTCATTATTATGGCTGAGTTACGGATTTTGGGCCCCAAAATAGAAACACGAAACATCGTGACACGGCTGAGTTATGGTATAGATAGACAAAACGTCACGATACGGCTAACTTATAGATTCATTATTATGGCTGAGTTACGGAGAGAGGATGCTAGATCGCGGCTAACCACGCTTTAAGACATTGAAGTTTAACTGTGTTATCTAGTTGTTCACTTTGTACTCTTTAAGACATTGCATTATAAATCAGCCGTATCAGTATTATCTTATCTATATAAATCAGCCATCATACATTCATAAATCAGCCATCATATATTCTTAATCAGCCAAACCATAAATTTTTGATTCATAACTTAATCATTATAAATCAGCCGTTACATTATAACCCAGCTAATTACATTTATAACCTATTCCTACTTAGAACGCATATAAATCAGCCATTACATTATAACCCTAAATATATGTATCATCATCATCATCAATGTCATCATCATCAATGTCATCATCATCATCATTCCACCATTGAATCTCTGTTCTAGAGTTGATCCTTCTTCCGGTGTAACTTCAACCATGTATGAGAACATGTGGGATTTAACACCATGATTGAGGCAATCATTTGCTACAAAAGAGAAATCACCCAAATATGTGTTAGATTAAGCGCACAAGGGGAATGGAAACCACACTTACATTTATAACCTATTCCTACTTAGAACGCATATAAATCAGCCATTACATTATAACCCAGTCAATTCCTCCTTCAGTTCTTCAAGTTCTTCATGACTTAACGGCTGAGTTGAGGCAATCATTCGCTTGCAAGAGAAATCACCCAAATATGTATTAGATTAAGCTCACAAGGGGAATGGAAACCACACTTATAACGATTTAATCTTAACAAGTTTAAAATAAAATTTTTAAAAACTTTTTGAAAACCGAATACTCCAAATCACAAACCCAAGACCATTGCTCTGATATAAAAGAAGAACAAAGACTTTTCTGATTTTTATTTGATAATTGGATACATACAAATGAGCCATATAACAAGTATATATAGGCTCAAATGAAACTTGCAACATTTAATCCGGGTCATTTACTATTCAACTGTTGGCCGCTCAACTTGCAACATTGAATCCGGTCAACTTGCAACATTTAATCCGGTCAACTTGCAACAATGTACTGTTCAACATTTACTGTTGTATGTTATGGCTGAGTTATGGTATTACGATACGGCTGAGTTATGGATTTTGTTTACTTTACGGCTAAGTTGTGGATTCATTATTATGGCTGAGTTATGGATTTTTGGCGGGATTTTTCCCGCCCAAAATAGAAACACGAAACGTCGTGACACGGCTGAGTTATGGTATAGAAAGAGGAAACATCACGATACGGCTGAGTTATGGTTAAGACGGTTGAGATACAGATAACATGGCTAACTTCATTTATATAAACAAAAATTATCAGAAGTAAACGGATGAGATACAAAAATTGTTGTAAACGGTTGATACTTTTATATAAACACAAATAAAAAATTTAATTAAAGTTACATGACACAGCTGAGTTATCTAAATGACACGGCTGAGTTATCTAAATGACACGGCTGAGTTATCTAAATGACACGGCTTATACTTTTATATAAACACAAACAAAACATTTAATTAAAGTTACATGACATGGCTGAGTTATCTAAATGACACGGCTGAGTTATCTAAATGACACGGCTGAGTCCAAAATTTCAAACAAAATGTTTCATACATTTTCAACAAAAAACCACATACATTTTATTCTTACACGTTTTCAAAAAACTGTGTTATTACATAATCCCAGAAACAAATCTCACAAAATATAGCAGACGAAGTACTTATGTCTTTGTTAACACCATATCCATTCCAAACACAATTGCTTTTTATGAAGTCCTTCGTTACACCATTGCAACTGCAACCTCCATAAGTGTAACTATCTTTGGGCTCTTTCATCCTCCGCCTTCCACCCCACCAAATTTCATCACGAATTTTTTCCCCAAGTTTCTCCATCTCCTCCATTGTCGTTGACATCATAGGCTTGAATAACGAAGACAATACTTTTAGACCTTCATCTTTCGTTGCTTCTTCTGCAATGTAAATCATTCCATATACATAACAAGCTTTTTCATTGCCTTTCTTTGCAGCTTTAGCTAAACATGCCCTACCTTTATCTCCTTCTTCATCATCTAGACAACCCACTTTTAAACCTATGTCAAAAAATTTGTACACACCTTTCCGGTATAGAGCCTCAGGGTTTCCATTCCTTAAGCACCTATCCAAAAACTTGTAAAATGTTTCGTAAGTGTGAGGAAACCATGGCAGGAATGGAACGTCACGAAGTGTTACTCTTTCTACAACCCATCTTTTGTTGCAACAATCTCTGAAAGCCTTTGACACAACATTTAGATTCTCGATGTCGGTAATGGAAGAAGATCCAACAAGTGCACATATATCTTCGAGAATCTCATTTGGCAACGAGTTCAGAGACACTGTTGGTTTGCCGGAATTTTTCCTCTTCAACAGAACTATTGCTAGAATAGGCAGTACAAGAATAAACCAAAACCAGACCATGGTTCCTGCAAACTTGATAGGAAAGAAGATTCTTTTTGGAAGTTTGGAGGATATGGATGATGCTAGTGGAAATTAAGAGGATTTGGATATTATATATATATAAAGGACTGTTCATTGGTTTTGTAACTGTTTCTTGGCACCCGTTCCAATTTTGGGGAAGTGTTCATTGAATCCTTGCGTGTTGTCTTTAGTTCATTGGTTTTGTAACTGTTTCTTGGCACCCATTCCTAAACGACTGTTCGTTAACCCGCGACTACTACCAACTTCGTTGGAAGACGAAACGTTGCAACTTAAAATTTTACACTTGACGGCTGAGTTATAGGAACTTCACGGCTGAGTTATGGATTTAGGGTTTAGGGTTTAGGGATCATGGTTTAGGGTTTAATGTATAACATTTTAAAAGTATATGATTTATAGTCTCAACTAAATCAAATTATACACATTCAATTGAAAAAATTGTATATGGTTTATTGTTATGATTTTGGGTCTTAATTATCTATAGGTAATGTTTGAAGTACTTGTAAGACAACATATATCTCAAGATCAAGTTAGATCACATTTTCGATTTCATACACATTCAGTTGTATAAATTGAAGAAACTATACACATTCAGTTGATTTATATTCATTTTATATTAATAAAATGAGCTTAATTATAATTTTGTAAGTCTTAAATCTTTTATAAATAGTTTTAGGGTATGGCTGAGTTATCTAAATGACACGGTTGAGTTATCTAAATGACACGGCTGAGTTATCTAAACATACCATAAATCTTCAAATTACATTTCCGATTTTAGGGTATGGCTGAGTTATCTAAACGAAATGGTTGAGTAATATATCATAAAAACCATAAGTTATACACAAAAAACATATCATTTACAGTCAAATCCTAATAATAAAAAAACAAATAGAAGGTTCATAATTGGTAAATCAGTTGAACTGCGCATACATATCATGTCCTCCTTCATCGAAGATCTCTGCTGCCATCTTCACCCGTAAACCCTGAATATTTACATCGTATATCCCATCAAAAGTTACACCAAGCGCTAGACACTCGATAAACTTCAGTGAATACACCCCACAATCGCCAACTTGGGTGTTTTGGAGAATGTTTTTGCCGCTTTTCCATCTAAACGCAAATTGTTTTTTGCAATCGGTTTTTTGCCAGGAATTATAGCATTGATAATTGCAGGGATCATTTGCATCAGCAGCCTAAATGCATCTACTATTTTTTGTTGACTTTCAGGAGTTACCTGTCCAATGATGGGATCGTAGGCATCAATCTTCTCCTTCAGGAGATCCACGTGAAACGCCACCCAATGATCGCCTCCAGTATAAAGAACTCTGTACAAGTGATCGACATCTTCTAACCACTTTTTGTTTGTCTGAAGGTCATCGAGAATCGCACCGTTTATGAGTAACTCATAACCTGAGTCTTTGAATTTGAACATCTTTGGCTTCATCTTGAACTGATTGAAATCCCGAATCCATGATCCTAGGAACCATTGGTCCACAAAGGCAATGCGCTTGGAACAAAATGGGCTGGGATCTTCCATGGACCTTTTGATGAGGACTCTGATATACGCAACAACATGTTGTACAAAGAATATTAAGTCATCCATCAAATTATCATAACTCAGCCATTATTAAACATAACCCAGCCATCAAACAACCATAACTCAGCCATCAAACAACCATAACTCAGCCATAAATAATCATAACCCAGCCATTAAATAACTAATAACTCAGCCATAAATAATCATAATTCAGCCGTAACTTATACTTACAGTGTCAAACAACCATCCATAATCACGCGTCGGCCACTGCGCTCTTTCACTGACTTCCTCGTTACTACCATCTGTCAGTAGAATGTCCCTAACAATCAAACACAAGTCAGTTTAGGCAAATATTGCTAATAGCTGTATAAAATAAAATAAAATGGTGTAAAAGTCCATACTCGAATGGCCTTAGATGTTGCATAAGTTTATCCAATTTATCCGGGTCAACATGTGAGAGAGGATCATAGATTGCTGACGAAGGTTCAACATCCTTCCTCATGCACATCGTCCCTTTGTCTCCAAAAACATAAGGAAAAACTCCTGTAGGAGGAGCACTTGACTTCGCTGCTAACCCAGTTGTAGCTAATTGAACAACCTTCGCCCGATAAGTCTTAATTCTCGCTAACCTAAGCCTTTCATCTTCGTCCTCATCAGACTCCGGTAACAATTCATTTCCTTTTGCGATCTCTTCCTCGGTCACATCCACAAGATCAGTTTCACCTCTAGTCTTCCCCTTCATCTTCCCAGGAGTAGGTGGAATAATAGGTATTCTTATTACACCGTCACGTAAACCTTTTGTTTGGACCTCCTTCTTTAACTCAGCCGGCTTATTCTTTAACTCAGCCGCTGCATTCTTTTCCTTCCTCTTTATATCAGCCGCTGCCTTCTCTTCCTTCTTCTTTAAATCAGCCGCTGCCTTCTCTTCCTTCTTCTTAGCATCGTTCTCCTTCCTTTTAGCAGCAGCCTCAGTCCTCTTCTTAGCAGCATCATCAGCCTTCTTTTTCAAATCAGCCTCATTTTCTTTTGGTTTTTGCCTCCTGGAGCAGCGTCGTAAATCTGGTTGCTTAGCAGGAGAAATAGAAACGAAATCTGCCAGACCACTACCAAACAAATTCATTTTCGCCTCAGGAGTACCCTTAGGAATTTCGGCCTTCAATTTCGACCCCGCAGCTTTCTCTTCGGCTTTACCAAGCTCATCAGGGGTACCCTTAGGAATTTCGGCCTTCAATTTTGGAAAATACTGCTGCGGAGTTCGACTTTCGGCCTTAGCCGGCTCATCAACCGAAGTGTTTTTCGCCCACACAACATTATCAGGGGTCTTAGATTTTGTGTTAAGGACCGTTGGACTATTAACTGACTTATTTCGTGGTAATGTTTGCGTTTTTGGGCTGGGAACATAGTTTTGGGCACTTTCCGATAAACCCAGAACTTTCAGACGCTCATCCACTGCATCTTTGGCATAATCACCAATTTTCTTCTCCATATCAGCAATTTTTTGGGTTAACTCTCCAACGTTGGAATCAATGGCCTCAAACTTCGACCTAAACTTCTCAAACATAGAGTCAACCTTCCTAAACATAGAGTCATGGCTCTCAAACTTACTCGCAATTTTGCCCAGCGTAGCGACTATGGTATTCAGAGCCGCCGCATCCTCGCTTAAACCCTTTCCCTTTGCATCCTCCTTCTTCTCTATATCAGTAGCTTCACCCTCGTGTTTCTTATCTTTCTTCTGCTTCTTTTTGGGTGGCTCAGACTCAGAGTCATAAGGAACTACAACCAACTTGTTTTTTTTCTTCTCCTCCTTCCTCTGCACATCCCAATAATCACCTGCTACATACCTACCAGAATGTAGGTCTCTTATCAGGTTATTCAGTTGTAGGTCATCGTCTTGACCCGGCCACTGAGGAAACATGTCTTCTACAAACTCCTTTGAAACCATATGCCTCACACGCACCTACAACAATAACTCATAACTCAGCCATCGAATAATCATAACTCAGCCGTAAAAAGAATAACTCAACCATCAAACAAAGAATAACTCAGCCATCAAACAAATAAATCATAACTCAGCCATCAAACAAATCATAACTCAACCATCAAATTACCATAACTCAGCCATCACATAAATAATAACTCAGCCGTAGAATAAATAATAACGCATCCATCAAATAAAGAATAACTCAACCATCAAATAAAGAATAACTTAGCCTAAAACCTTACATGACCATGGTCTTTAATCTCCTTCTTCAGGACACTATGAAAACTTGCACGTGTCCGCGTTGCATCCCATCGAAGAAGCGGAACTTCTTCCTCACCGACTAGTTTACCAAAACGCTCTTGAAAGCAACTGACAGATTCATATGACCAAGCCAATAAAGCGTAACTCATGCCGTTGATGTAGTATGTCTTTCCTACTGGATTCAACGACTTAATACTACCAACAAGAGCTTCAAATGCAGCCCGACCCCATGGATAAGTCATCATGGCTTCATCATCGAATACTCTTTTTGCAGTTTCAAACGGTGTCCTAGAATTATGATGCCCAACATAAATTCCCATGGATTGAAGAACTAACAGCCCTAACCATTTACACTTTTCAAAACTCCAGGGCCGACAGCCTCTTACTGCTGCCCTCAGTTCATCAGGCTTGGGTCCAAACCCATGCGGCACATTCAACTCCTCCCAGAACTTTCTGTATTGGTCAGGTTCAATACTTTCTGTTGGCACTGGATCTGTGTTTAACCCAGTGATCTCACCAAACTCGAGTAAGCTAAACCTGATAGGTTGATCACCAACCACACTCCAAATCTCCTTCTTCTCTACTTTCAGCTGTCTACACAGTAGATAGTGTACAGTCCTAGCAGACCACCCGCATTTTCCATCAAATAGCTTAGCAATTATTCCAACAGGAAACTTCTTCAGTTCTTCCCACACCTCAAGTCCTAATTGTTCTTTAACAAAACCGAAATCTCCCATATAGGAATAGTGATTAAGCACTTTATTTTCTAGATTAGCAGCGCGTCTTGATCTTCTAGGGTAATCAGGTGCTTGATGTTGTTCCATCTGATCACAAAAGACTTAAATAACTCAGCCGCAATAGAAAACTAACTCAGCCAAAACATAATATATAACTCAGCCGTAATATAACCATAACTCAGCCGAAAAACCCTAATTCGGCCACAATATAATTGATAACTCAGCCACAACATAATTAATAACTCAGTCACAACATAATTTATAACTCAGAAACCCTAAACCCTAATTCAGCCACAATATAATTGATAACTCAGACGCAATAAAAAAAACTAACTCAACAACAACATACCGAAGAATACGATTACAGACGACTGCGGAGAAGACGATTTCGGCGACGACGATTTCGGCGAAGACGATACGATTTCGGCGAAGACGAGACGATTTCAAGACGAAGACGATTTTCGGGGAAGACGATTTCGAAAGAAACAATGTGGTTTTTTTCTTTTTTTTCTTTGAGAAGACACACTTAAACGTTTCTGCTTTTGAAACTTCCTTCTTATATGATCACGGTTATTTCTTACTGAAGTGAATTTGTTTTTCATTTTTTAATTAACAATAATTTCAATTAAGAAAAACTAATCAAAGGTGTTTATCGTAATTTACTAGGAGTGTGAAAAAATTTGAGTAATTTTTAAAAGATATATGGTATTCTAGTCATATAACTATAGTTCCATGGGAATTCAGTTATTTTCCCCTAAAATAAACACAAATGAACAAAGAAATTGTTATGGTGTTTAATTACTATTCGTAGAAAGTAAAACGCATTATTGGCGGAGAGGTGTTTCGCAATTGGTTTAAAAAGGGGACATTTTCGGCAAAAGATGTGGTTGTAGACTTTTTTTTTTTTTTTTTTTTTTTTCCAATAATAACTTTTTTTTTTTTTTTTTTCGGCGGTCTAATAATAACTTACCCTCTCAATTACTACTAGTTTCTATTTTTGTTTATTCGGTTGACATATGTAGCCTCACCATTTTTTTCCATCTAATTGGTTGAACTTAATTTTGTTTACAATCTACATTCTTATTTTTAGAAAAATTAAAATGTTTTTACCAATTATGTTGTAGTTTTAGTTTTAAAACTACAAAACTTTTTAAAATTTTATCAATCATGATGTAGCTTTCTTTTCTAAAGTTACAACCCAAAATAAAAACTAAAGCCTTCTTTTGCAATATGTCTAAAACCTAAAGCCTTATTTTATGGACTATAGAAATTATATAATTAAAAAAAACACACAAATTTCAACTGTAGTTGTAAAAAAATAAAGAAAAAAGCCTTTTAACGTGTGAAAACCTAATTAGAAAACCCTGAACCTAATATATACATATATATGCCATAACAAACAATCACCCCCACCATCATATTGTTCTTCATCACAAACCAGTAAATCTATTTTCTACAATAATATAATTAACTCCCCATGAACGTTTTTGTGCTTTTTTGAAATCTATAATTAAACAAACAAGAGAATTGGTTTAGCATAAAAAACTAGTCCTTTGTGTTTCTACTATATATTACGTTCAAGGACCACCCAAGGATTACAAAGAAAAATTTAATCGTTTCCATTCTTCAATTCGGTGTGTCATTGAAAGAACTTTTGGAGTTTGGAAAGGAAAATGGAGGATAAAGCAAGAGCGAACAAGATATGACATTCGAACCACCAGAAAACTTGTGGTAGCAACTATGACTTTGCATAACTTTGTAAGGAAGTCAACTATACCAAATCCTGATTTTGAAATTAATTGGGACAAAATGGTAATTATCAACCGACTATTAATGAAGAGGATGGAGCACATGACGATGGCCAAATGACTGATTCAAGACAATACATGGAAGGATTTCGGGATGAGATTGCAATGAGTTTATGGAATGCTCGTCGATAAACTTAATTTTAATATAGTTTATTTCTCTAAGAACTCATAATTATTCATAATTTTATACGTTATATTTAATTTACTTAAGATTTTTATTGGAATGATTTTATACGTTATAAGTAGCAATAAAATTTTAAATTATAATAACTTTTATCTGTATTAACTAATTTAATTAACTACATCACATATTCTATACTTACCAATAGTGTTTTATTTTTGAATAGTTACAGCTATAAAAAGTTACAGCTACAGCTTCTAAATCTAAAGCAAAAAAAAATCTGCAGCAAATTCTTTTTACAGCTACTGCCAAAACACTTACAGCAAAAATTTTAAAGCTACAGCCGAACCAATCACCCCCCAAGTAATCTATATAATATTTTAAAGTTTACACTAAGTCCAAGTTATGAGAGGATGACATGTCTCATCTACTGTTTAAAAAGATTAATTGTCTTTTTATAACCTCAATAATTAATTCTAAAAATTTAATAGCCAATTCCAACATTTAAATGTGTTCTTGTGTTAATAGTTTAAAAACATTTATTTTATTTACCAAATTCAACAATATATGATATACAAAAAACGTTTGCGAATGTGGCTTTTATATGAGAAATTTTAAGAAATTCCATTTTTGGCATATCACTTTACACAAATGCCATCTTTTAAAAATGTTTGCAAGTCATGACACTTTTTTTTTTAACTTAACTTTTTCATAAAAAAAATTCCAAGATTTTGTTTTCAAATCTCAAAAAATTTTCCTTTGATCTCAGATCTCGTCTCTCTCACAAAACCAGAATAAAAAAATATGAATTTAAGAAAAATTCACAAAACAAAAAAAACAAGGATCTCGTGGATTGAAAAAAAAAAAGAAGAAGAAGAATGTCCTAATAGAAAACGAAAAATGTAAATAAACAAGCAAACACACAAACACTTTTTTAATTTTCTGGTTTGGATTAGCTATTTACATTTAAAGAATAGTTTTGAAAATAGGGTTTACGGTTTGGGTTTGGATTTGATTACACACACCCAATATTATTTGAATGAATTTAATTTGGGAAATTTGCAAAATTAGACCACATTTAGTGGCAAAATGTCTCACTATGATTTATTTTTCATAGACATGTCTCATTAGGCTTTTGTATTTTCAAATCTCAAATTAACCTTGATTTATAATTACTAAATTTTTTTATTAATTATTATAATAATAAAAAATAATAAAAAATAAAATGGAAATAAAATAAATTGTTGTATTATAAGTCTGAAAAAGGAAAAAAAAACTATTTACTTAAACAATATATGTTTCAAAAACGAAAATCAATTAAAAACATATATAATACAAAAAATAGTTGAAACAACCAACTCTTTTTTTCAAAATAATTAATAAATAAATAATAAAATAAATAACCCGAATTATGTATTCCCATAAATAATAATTCTCAACGGTAAATTCAACTACCAACCAAAAACCAGCGGAAAACATTCAAACTCAACAAAAACCAAATAAACCAAACATCAATTTCCAGAATTCAACGTTCAACTTAAATAATTCTAACAACCTAAACACTAGGTTTCTACCAGAGTAAACAACGACAAACAAGCCTAATCATCCTCTTCCTACGCCATGATTCCGCGATCACACTTTTCCTTTTACCTGCAACACATGGGAATAAGAGGTTCTCAAGTATTTCATAAATACTTAGTGAGTCGGTCATACCACCTACGGCGTATCACACATGCTCCGGTCAAGCAATCAAATACCAATTCAAGCAATCACATAATACAATAATGCAAAACAGACCAGCCATTAAAATCATTCAGATGCTCGTATCGAGCGACACATCTCGAGTCGATTGACACCACCTGCGTCGATCGACATGACCTCACAGATCGTCGGAAATGAGCCTCTCCTCTCATGGCTCCAATCCGATGAACTCGAGTCGCTTTCTTGCATCAAAATCACAATACATACGAACCAAAATTGTAACTCCCGGTCTATTTTTTTTAAAATTTATTTATTAATTCTACTGCGGAATAAACTCATCAACCAATAATCCAATAATAAAATAATAATAAATCAAAAGTGCAATTAATTACCAACAATTATTCGATGCATTTCTAGCAATCTAACCGGGTTCACTAGAAACTTAGCAAAACAGAAAAGAAATGAAAGACATTCCTAATCATCCTCTCCCTAAAGCCATGATTCTGCGATCACACTTTTCCCTTTCCGTTACCTGCAACACAATTGGGAAAAACGAGCTGCGTAAGTATTTAATAAATACTTAGTGAGAGGGTCCTCCCGTCTACAGACTAAGTACGGATATATCAAACATCAAATAACAATTAATTTAAAATATTTAATTCAGAAATACATGGGTGTCGATCGACACCAAAGCAATGTGTCGATCGACACTGGCTTTACCCTGGTGTCGATCGATGCACCATAAGGTGTCGATCGACACTAGGTTTCTTCTCCGAAACCAAAATGCTCAATCACACGATAAACACGATTTTCACAACTTTAAATCCGATTTTAACACAAAACCAACACACAAATCATCACACAACATCCACGAAATCATTTTTAAACATCAAAACAAATCCCTATTCGATAATCGACAATCCGAGCCTACGGTCGCGCACTCACCTCGGGAATTCGATGAAAAGACGAAGAACACGACGAACGGCGATGAACGACGACCGCAACGACAAACAAGCACGAACAGGGAATCTCCTTCTCTGGGAAACACCCAGACAACTACTCAAACATCGACCGCAACAACGCACCTCAAACACGGATGGAACACGATGAATGGATCGAAAGACTAATGAAAGTCTCGAAGACTCGAATGGGAAACAAAAGGAGCTTTTTCTCTCTCTGATCACCTTGGAAATGCGGCCACGAACTGATCCCAAGGGTTAAATACCCGAGTCATAGGCTCCCTAAACCGACTCGCCAAACCGAACGATCGATTTTTAATCCAAACCAAACTCAGAACCTGGTGTCGATCGACGCCCAGCATTGGTGTCGATCGACACCCTATACCAAAAATTACTATTTGGTTTCGGGATTTTACAAAAACATTCACAACAATCACCAATGCACAATTTACACAACAATAACAATCACAAAATGCATCAAATCAATTTTCTTCAT